>JASDQU011313007.1:4058-15644 GCA_032191745.1 Picea mariana
TTGTATTTCTCCACTTTACCTTGTGCATTAAACTTCTTCTTAAACAATCATTTTCTACCAACATATTTTCTTCCAGCTGGCAACTCAACTATATCCCATGACTCATTCTTATCCAAGGCATCCATTTCTTCAACCATGGCCTACTTCCAGAGTTTACTATCCTTTGAATTCACTAATTCCTTGACAGTTCTGGGATCATCATCGGTAATAGATAAAGAAAAATTGGAACAAAAATCAGGTGGAATATACCTTTCTGGTTGCCTTTTATCTCTCACTGATCTCCTCAATACTAGGGTATGAGGTTCTTCTTCTTCTTCTTCTTCTTCTTCTTCTTCTTCTTCTTTTGCTTCCTCTTCTTCAAATGATTCATATTTTGCATCATCCAACTCAAGTTCTATTTTCTCAGGTTCATCTTGCATTGGTAGGAATTCCTATTTGGACACATCTTTTACCTCTTCGAAAAAAACATATCGACTGTAAATAGTCTTCTTGGTTTCTAGTTTCCAAAGCTCATAACCTTTCACACCATCTTTGTAACCAAGAAATATACACCTTTTATCCTTTTATCTAGCATATTCATATTTTCCTTTGGAACATGTACATGAGCATCACATCCAAAAACTCTAATATGTTGAAGAGAGGGTTTCTTTCTAGACCATACCTCATGTGGAGTTTTATCATCCAACGCTGATGAAGGTGATCGATTGACCAAGTAACATGTTGTACCCACTACCTCTGCCCATAATTCTTGTCCTAACCTGGCACCGTTGAGCATGCTCCTTGCTTTTTCCATCATTGTCCTATTCATCCTTTCTACAACTCCATTCTGTTGAGGAGTGTATGGAGTATTCTTCTGCCTTGCTATACCACACTTATTACAGAATTCTTCAAATTCATTTCCACAGAATTATCCACCATTATCTATTCTCAATACCTTTATATTATTCTCTGTCTGATTTTCTACTAGAGCCTTAAACTCTTTAAATTTATCAAATACCTCAGATTTCTTTCTAAGAAAATAAATCCATGTGTTCCTTGAAATATCATCTATGAAGGAAACATAATACACAAATTTACCTAGGGATGGAACACGAACAGGTCCAAACACATCATTGTGTATCAACTCTAAGATCCCCTTTGTTCTTGTAGCACCAGATGAGAATCTTACTCGATTTTGTTTACCATATATGCAATGTTCATAGAAATCAAAATCCAGAGTGAAATTAGACATACCTTCAACCATACCTTTACCGTTTAGTGTTCGAAGACCCTTTTCTCCAATATGCCCCAGTCTTTGATGCCACAACATGGTATTTTTTTCTATGACAATATTCGTCTTGTCTTCTTCATTTCTCTTCTCAGGGACAACATAACTATTGCACCCATTAGTATAAGTGCTTCCCAAAAACTTGTACAGAGTTCCACACCGAACGACCCTCATCAACACCATTGCTCCTCGTACCATCTTGCAAGTGCCCTTTCCAAATACAATATCCACTCCTGCATCTTCCATCTTGCTTACAGATATTAAGCTCCTGGCTAGTTTTGGAATTTGCAGAACCCCAGGGAGAGTTCTATTCCTTTCATATTTTAGCAGCAACTTAACCCTTCCACGTCCTATGATTTTTGTTGTCGATTCATCTCCTAAGAATACATCACCACCATCATATTTTTCATATTCAGAGAACCACTCCCTGTGAGGAGTCATATGGTATGACACACCTGAGTCAATCAACCATACATCATGTTCTGCATGTGTACCTGTAGATGCCAAGTAAACATCACCTCCTTCTTCAGTTGAGGTTTTCGCCTTTGTGGGAGAGGTACTATTAGATCCCTTTGGTTTTTCAACCTTCTTAGACTTGGAATATTTCTTATAATTCCCTGTTTACCACACTTTCATCATTTCCTCAAAGATTTTCTTGGAGACTTAGATCAACCTATAGATTTAGGTATCCTCCCTGAAGGCTTACCAGGATTCCTGTCCTGGGTACGACCTCTTACAAATAAAGCATATGTTCTATGACTATCCATGCTTTTCTACCTCATCTCTTCAGATAACAAGGATTAAACTACATCCTCATACTTCAATGTAGATTGAGTGGTACTACCAATTGCTACAACCAGATTATCCCAAGAGTCTGGCAAGGAAAATAAAAAAGTAATACATTTATCTTCTTCTGCAATCGTAATATTAACGGAGACAAGTTGACTTACCAGAGTATTAAAGGCATTTAGATGTTCTTTCATATAATCTCCATCGTCTATACTAAGATGATATAGCTTCTTTTGAAGAAGCAACTTGTTTACCAGGAACTTTGATTGATACAAATTCCCCAACTTATCCCATAGTTCCTTGGCTGTAGATTATGCCGAGACATTCAACAACACCGAATCTACTAGGCGGAGTCGAATAGTACTCCTTTCTCTTCTGTCCAACTTCTCCCAATATTCCTTTGACATACCAGTAGGTGGTGTACTAGTAGTTTGTGTACTAGTAAATTGTGTACCAGTAGCCTGTGTGCTTGTAGATGGTGTACTAGTAGGTTGTGTACCAGGATCCATAGTGATCCATTGTTCTTTGTCTACAAGAAGGTCCTCCATCTTGAGCTTCCATAGCTCAAATTTTTTACCATTGAACTTCTGTATCTCCATTCTAGATGAGCTCATCATTCCTCTTTCTATACTCGAATCTCCACTGCAAAAGCTCCCACTAAACCCAGGTTTATCACAGACCCAGGATAAGTTTGATCTATCAAGACCAAGCCAAACCCTCAACACCAAAGGCATCCCTCTGAAGCCAAAAACGATATGTGATACCACATGTAAGTTTTAAACCTATGAAGTAAAGCAATGCATATAGATTCTTAAGCAAAACAAAACTTAATCAATGGCTCATACACAGAGTACACAGAGATTTTATACTGGAAACCCTCAATCGGGAAAACATTTCTTATATTCATTATATCAAATTTCACCATTCACCATACAATATATACAATGTTTTTAGGTATTCTGTAGATTCCAAAATCCTAATCCCTTAATCCAGGATTAATTTAGAAAACCGCTAAAAATAGCAAAAACCACCCAAAAAAAAAAATCGGGGCATTGCGCGTAAACAGGGGGGGCATACGTGCCCCCCTCTGGGACCCTCCTAAGAAAGTGTTTGATGCACATGAAACAAAGTGCACTGCTACGAGGGATCGTTAGCCGCAGTTGTTGAATATGATGTGCCCACACACACACATGCAAAGAATATAACACATACCCAACATAATTAATGAGATGAAGTCGAATACTCGATGGAATCTCTCAATCAGGGGTCAATAATGAAAACCCACTGTCGAAAACAAGGAAACCTGCCATTGAGGCATGCAAGTTCCAAGGTACCAATTAGTTTCTAAGTCTAATTCCTGGGTAATGAGTTGAAGCTGATAGGAAAAGGCTCATCACAAGAGGGCCTTAATGTATCCCCTATCAATGACACGAAACGGGTAAAAAAAATTGAGGTATATCAGAGTAACATGTGATTCATGAATGACTCAGGGATGGCTGATGCAATAGAAGGCTTAAGGACTGTAGAAATAGCCGACGCAATAGAAGGCTTTCCAGGTTGAACTTTTCTTTGAACATATTGACGACACGACAACTGTCTTGGAAACACTGACTCAAAAACAGGGATCACAGAGCAATTTGTAATCTCATAGAGTATGATAAAGAGACAAGCGGATTTTCCAACCTAGACACAAAGCGAGTGAAAGGGTGTCATGTTCAAAAGTGACTCTTCCATAGAATATAGGCTTAGATACATTTCTTCCCAAATTTCCCCCCCACCATTTCTAGCGAGTACCTCTTTATTTTTACACAAGCTTGAGGAGCATAGCATATGCTTGTATATGTAAGCTCATCCTTCAGATGAGTCCTTCGGAGTATATTTAACGAACCCTAATAAGGAGTGGTTCGGTCCCACATGGGTCAATCGATGTTTGTTTAACGAGTCGAAAGAAAGAAAACTCGGGGGTTTTTCATGTTTTAGAGAGTCTGAAAAACACTTACAGATAACTTTCTCAGTTCCTTTTTCATAAGGTAGTCTGATGAGACCGAAAAAGAGATAAAATATCACTCAATAGATGTTTTCTTCAAATACTTTAACAAGCGTGAAAAGAACAAGATCGCTCGGAAATTATTACATATTTAGAGAGTCTAAAATGAGATTAAAGGGAACTCCAGGGGGTTCCTTTTTCGTATATCCTTTACGAGTCTGAAAAAGTGATAAACATATACTCAGTTACATTCTCACATATTTACGAGCATCAGAAAGAACAAAGACTAAGCTTGATAATTTATTTTCATGTATTTACAAGCATGAGAAAGAACAAAGACTAAGCTCAACATTGTTTTCATTTTTACACAAGCTTTAAAACAAAACAAAACTATGCTTGGGATAGATTTGATTTTTTAACAAGATTAAAGCTAAAAAAAACTATGCATGGACTTGGTTTCATTTTTACACAAGCTTGATCCAGAGGAAACTATGCTTGAGGTAGGTGGTTTCATTTTTACACAAGCTTGAACCATAGAAAACTATGCTTGGACTTCCCAATGCATAACACAAGGATGGTTGGTACTTAGCCCCCAGCTTAAAAAGCTAGTGACTTTACCCTTGGCATCAAGTCCATAGGCCGAAAGAATTTCCCCCCAAGCTTCATTTCATCCAATGACATAGGAGGAGGAAGATAAGCATCAAATACTATATGTAACGAAGTACTTGACTCAATTGAAGAGGGGGAAAACTATTTTATTTTTTGAGCGAGATTGACACAGGAACATGAACTATGCTCGAGAATCCAGGTTCAATCCCTAGACCTCTATTTCATTTTTTAACGAGCTTGACACAGAAATGAGAACTATGCTCATAAGTTTCATTTTTTAACGAGGTTGCCATAGAGATGCAAAAAAACTATCCTCGTAACTGGTTTCATTTTTTAACGAGCTTGAAATTAGAAAACCATGCTCAAGGATGGTTTCATTTTTTAATGAGCTTGAAATCAGAAAACCATGCTCAAGGCTGGTTTCATTTTTTAATGAGCTTGAAATTAGAAAACCATGCTCAAGGATTCTTGATCTTGGCTTCTAGGAGGACAATGCTCCAGAAGGACACCATGTCAAGTGACAAAGCTTGGTCATGGCTTCCAAGATATCTTTAGTTGATGGAAGAAACACACTCTGGAAGGAACACATGTCGAGGGCCGCGACACGGGTAATGAGATCAAGCTCTAAAATCCCTATCGAAGAGATCACCATTTCAACTACCAGATCTAAGTCATAAGATATTGAGCTTACAATGAGAGGCTCATCTTCATCAGCAGCTGAATACATGGGAGACAACTCCACATAATTGACATGTGGTGGGGGAAATATCATCTACATATAAGAACCATTGAGGGAGGTAATCCAGTCAGGATCAATGAATGAAAGTTGATCAATAGTCACAATTCTTCCATCGTGAGGAAAAGATATCACACATAAGAGAGTGGACACAATCACTTTCATGGCATAGACATAGTCTCTCCCAAGGAGAAAAGAGAAATCCAAGGGGTCTTGGACTACCATGACGTTAATGAAGACAACTTTCCCACCCAAAGTTACAGGAAACTGAGGAATGGTCCCTAAAGGGTGACTGGTTCTTCTATTAAAAGAAAAGAGAGTCTGGGTAACTGGCACAAGCTGAGGATAAACCAAAGCTTGCCAAGCAATAGAGGACAAAATACTAACAGACGAACCTTCGTCTATCATTGTCTGAGGAACGTTCCGACCACAAAACTGTACTGTAATCTGGAAAGGAATGTGAGATGGAAGACGATGTCCAGTTAGCACACCCCAATAAAAAAAAATGGCCTCATTACTTGGAGGGGGTTCCATGGGAGAAGGAGGAATACCCCTCAACACGGTAGAGTCTGTATCAACGAGAAAAATGTGAGAGGTACTGGGTTTACTCTTTGGCAGGAGAGTAGGATCGACTGATAATGACATCAAATTGACCACTTGAGTTGCATTCTCCAAGTGGATAATGGGGTCGACGGTTGAAAAATGATCGACTGCTTGGGTTTCACTCTCTAATGGGGGAGTGGGATCGACCAAGGATGGGATCAGAGTGACCACTTGGGTTTCACTCTCTAACGGGAGAGTGGGATTGAACGAGGATGGGATCAGATCAACCACTTTGTCAACTAGTTCAACTAACAACTTGACCAGATTGATAACATGATCAACCGAATTGATCGATGAAGGGACCAGATTGATCATTCCATGAACTACATGTGGGTCAAGAGTAAGCTTGTGATAAGAAGATGGAAGTTGAGGTTGTGAAGCAGTCATGTCTTCCAGTAATTTCGAGACTTCATCCATATAAGGGCAAAGGTGAGTTAGATGACTCCCTTTTCATAACATGCACGGGAGCTTGACTCTACTTTTATTTTTCTCAACTGTATCGTGACTAGTTGACGGGAGGTCCTCAACATCTTATTCAGAGGCTTATGACATGGGTTGGTGAGGGTGTGTAGACCATGCTTCTATAAACTTGGAGAGACCAAGGAAATCCTTAAGAAGATGGCTACTCTTACAAAGCCTGCAAGGGTACTTGGGCTTACGGGTTGCTTGGGTGATCTTGGCATCATCAACACTCCCAGCATGATTATTAGTAACTGGTGGTTTCCTAACATGTTCGGCAGTGGTTGGAAGTTTAGACCATGAAGACTTGCCCCTCCACAGTCACCTCATGTAAAGAACCTAGAGAGATAGGCCACTAAGGTTACCAATTACTATAGTAATGCCTAGGGAAACAATCGACAGTGCGATCCACGCACAAAGGCAGGGTATCTAGCCCAAAATCAACTTGAAAGGCTTCCACTCATCATTTTGGGTATACCTTCAAGCGACCCCTATAATACGCGCAATCTTTACACCAAGACCAACAAAGCAGGGTGAGTAACTCTGTCAGTCTCAATGCGACCTCAGGTTTGACCCTTGTGTGAGAAGGGCTTCCCAAGACAAAATGTAGCAAGTGGATTTCACCGCTCCCTAATGCAAGATTCTATGTTTGTTTGCAGCTTTGGAAAGTTATCTTTCACACCTATTCCAAATACCTACAACTAATCTAATGTAGGTTTTCTAAAAGAAAATATAAAAATGTCTAATCAATTTTTATAAGTGCTTTATTTTAACGTTGTTGTTACTTAAAAGGAAAATAGTGTGGACAATATGGTGTTTTTACCGACTCAAAAGTTATGCAAAGAGATGAAGATGCAATCTTTTCATTTCGATGAAAGCTATGCTACAAGAAGGATATATTGTTGCAGCTTTGTATCTTATCTTGTACATTTGATATATTGTTGTAGCTTTGTATCTTATCTTGTACATTTGATATATTGTTGTACGAGGTTTCCCCTTTAAACAAACTTCTCATTTTTTTAATCTTTTCCTTAATTTAAATATAAAGTATCTAATTATGAATTTAGAATCTATGGAATTGAAATTATATTCCATAAAGAGAATCAGTTAAAGAATATTTAGTTTAGTTTTAAAGTCAGGAGTGGGCTGACTCAACAATCTTCCCTCTCGAGTAATTTTTCTGGTGTGTTTTCGGTAGTTCGGTTTTAAATTTCCAGCCAATCCAGAGGTCTGATTTTATGAGCATCTGGGTTGGTTTAAAATGGGGAAAAACCCTTAGGGTAATGTTTTGAAATGTCTAGAACTTTGATCCATACAATGGTGAGATTGAGATCTATTTTTTTGCATGAAAAAGGGAAAGATTGCTCCCTAGTTAACTTACTCCTTAAATTCATAGTTAAACACTATTTGGGATTCCTCAATTTCAATTTTATGCCAAGTCTCACAACCAAACCATTAAAACCATAATAAATTTTATGCCAAGTCACACAACCAAACCATTAAAAACATAACTAGGCACAAAATTTATTAATACATAATGATAGATAAAATATGCCAGCGTCCATCTCATTTTTGCTTCACATCAATCTTGCAAAGGCTAACGTCACCATTAAAGGGCATGCCTATTACATAATTGAATTGATATAGTGAACGCCACATTTACGTATCTTATTCAACCCTAAAAAAACCATAAGTACTTGACCATACAAACACATAGTACTTCACCATACAAACCATAAGTACTTCACCATACAAACACTAAACTAACCATAAGTACTTGACCATACAAACACATAGTCAGTCGAACATCAACACACAATCTTCGACTGCGCCAACGTTGCTGCCGGARAATTTATTAATACATAATAATAGATAAAATATGCCAGTGTCCATCTCGTTTTTRCTACACATCAATCTTGCAAAGACTAACGTCACCATTAAAGGGCATGCCTATTACAGAATTGAACTGATATAGTGGACGCCTCATTTATGTATCTTATTCAACCCTAAACAAACCATAAGTACTTGACCATACAAACACATAGTACTTCACCATACAAACCATAAGTACTTCACCATACAAACACTAAAATAACCATAASTACTTGACCATASAAACACACAGTCAGTCGAACATCAACACACAATCTTTGAYTGCATTWATTCTTTCCTATACCTGCCATGCAAAAACAATGTAATCGATCAAAAGAAAGTAAAATCACGACACCTTTCTGCATATACCGCGTCAAGAAAGCTATGAGTATAAGTTGGTCTACTTGTCATTACCTGCTATAACTTGGTCTAGTTGCGATTGCCGAAGTTGGAAAAGTTGTGGCTGCCACTGTTGTCTAGATTCTTGGGTGACGTAGTCTTCGTTTTGGTTGTTTTGCCTAGACTCTTGGGTGCCTATGGTTTCGTGGTTTTCATGGGTGTGGCTGGTCTTGTGGGTGCTAAAGTAGCCATCATTGTTGATTTTTCTACCTCAGTTGCCTTGGTTGTAGCTTTGTCTGCCTCGATTGCCTTGGTTTTTGAATTGCTCACCTCGGTTTCATTAGTTGTTGAATTGGTCGTCGTAGTTGTTTTCATGGGTATTGCCGCTGTGTGTATTGACGACGTTGCTGTCGGAGATGGTGCCGGTGATGCCGGAGAGGTTGGCGCTGCCTATGTGGCCTTGTCCACTCATGTTGTTGGCCGTTAGAGGACTTACAGCTGCTACGAAATTTGCTAAACAAAAAAATGCAACTTAGACTCAATCTGCTAAACAAATCATTGATAAGTGATAACTCAGGGATTAGAGAGCCATAATAGATGTAACACCAAATATACCTACAACTTATACTCCTTCAGACTGCTAAGCGTGCACAGCTTATGAGAATACAGAATGTAAAAACTTAACATTACATGTGGTGTGGGAAATCCCATTCATGCACACAGTTCAATACAAGAGTCACAACATGGCATAGGCTTCATGGCATGTGAAATAAGAAATTACAATTCAACACAACTCATTTACAACTTATTTGATCAAAATATGTTCCTTTTTGTGGAGAATTCTAATTACAAAGGAAAACAATATGTTTACTCCAAATTCGTGAATGTGGAATATACTTAACCCCAAAACTTCAGAGAAATCACATAGAATGTAATCAAATATGTGTGAAAAAACAATGAACATAAGAGAAAATAGATAAACCTTGAGAAATATCTCTTGTATTAATGATATTCAAGAATTGAGTGTTAGCTTAAACTCGATTCTAAAATATGCGGAATAAAAACTCTTTAAAAGAATCAAAATTTAGATGCCAAATGGATCATACCTCTGGCCATTGATGCTGCTTGAGTTTGACTAATTGTTGTAGAAGTTTTTGCAGTTCCACACTAGTTTTTCTTTCCATATGGCACTTCCAAGCTCTCCTCACTCTGATTGATGGCATAAGACTAAAGGGAATTTATTGAAAATTGAGCAAGCTTGGGGACCAAACATAAGTCTTTATAGCCAAGCTTCCATCAATCTTGTGTTGGCTATGTGTTAACTGTTCCCCATATCTAGGTAGAGAACCGTAGATGGAGTAATGGACCATTCCAGAAGCTCCCAACAATAAAACAGTTACATCCTATTGGTTTCTGAATGAGCTGTGGAAGTTGAATACGGTTCCGGTTGGTTTTGGCGGTTCAATACGGTTAAGGGGAATACGGTTCTGGTTGGTTTCCGAATGAGCTCACGGCGGTTCAATATGGTTAAGGGAGCTTACATTCTCCCACTTGGTCCATACTTCCAATCTTAATGTCTCATCTCAAAAACTATTGATAATTTGTATTAAGTAATAGATATATGAATCATGGCGATAAGTCCTCTTATGACGAGTATTATCTTCCATGTATTACTATGTATTTATTTCTTTTATTATTTATGTGGCAACAATTTTTTAATGAATAAACCTTATGTTTATTCTTGTTCCTACACAAATGAATTCTCTCAAATCAAATTAAGGTGCACATAAATATGGAGAAAACATCACAATAATTAAGAATTTCATTAAAATAACATTGTCCATACAATGAGAATCTACATAATGGAACCAAGTCCCATATTCATTACATGCTCCTTGAATTTAAACTGTGGCATGCCCTTAGTCAAAGGATCAGCGATCATCAACTTAGTGTTGATGTGCTCAATGACCACTTTCTTTTCTTTAACACATTCCCTTATGGCTAAATACTTAATTTCGATGTGTTTATTTCGACTCCCACTTTTGTTGTTTTTAGCCATAAAAACAGCAGCTGAATTGTCACAATACATTCTCAATGGCTTGGAGATAGAATATATAATTCTAATCCCAAAAATGAAACTCTTAAGCCATACACCATGTAAATTAGCCTCAAAACAGGAGACGAACTCGGCTTCCATAGTGGAAGTGGCAATCAAGGTCTGCTTGGCACTCCTCCATGATACAGCTCCACCGGCCTGTTGACGGGCGAAATTGAACGCTCGTCAACTGGAAGAGTGGATCCGGTCCGGGGTTGTCTAAATAACCCAAGCCGTTTGGGATGATCCACCCTGACGGGTTTAGTGGATCCGTTAGCCGATCTAAGTCCTAGGAAAACGAATGAAAACTATACTAAGGAACTAATCTAAATGAAAAAACAACTATTAAAACCAAGTAATAAACAAATCTGAACTATAAATATATACAATTTACTATCTAATATGTAATAATTCTATAAAATTTGACGTTCAACTATCAACAGAATTAAATCTTAATCACAAATGTACAATATATACAGATTTACAGATTTTAAATGAAAACCTGAAAAAATCATATGCGACTGTCCTTGTTATCACTGAAATTTCGTCCGCACAGGGTGACGAGAACTCCGCATCGTCAACACAGAAAAACAGTCATTCATGGCACAAGATTAACTCTACAGCACAGCAAAAGGGTCAAAACTATACAAAATGGCCAAAAAATTACAAGGCGCGTTGCACCCACTGGGCGCGCGCGCGTGCAACATCTTCGTATCTAGAGCGCATATGCGCGACTGTGGGGTGCAAAACCCACACGCCTGCCAAACGGCGCATTTATGGAACTGGTCGGCCTCCCAACCACTAATGGATCGTCTCCCAAGTCGATTTGA
>JASDQU011313008.1:0-24817 GCA_032191745.1 Picea mariana
TTACATAGTGATTTCTTGGGGAAAGCTCTTTCAAGAAAAAAACATGCACTCCAAAGAAAGATCAATTATTATTAAGCAACAAGCCACAATCCATTTATAGTGATATGCTCTTAACATGGGTGATCAATACCATTTAGGTTCTAGAGAAAATTTAGCAACATAACAATACATTTAATAACATCTCTCTCTCAATACCTCCAACCCAAGTACTGAATATATAGACATAACCAAATCATAAACCATTTATTGTTTATGATTCTACATGGAAAACATTACTCAATACATGATTTTTAGATTTATCGGTAAAAATAAAAATAAAAAAATCATTCATGTATGATTTTTATCTTTTACTAAAATCATAACTTTATACATTATTTTTGTCTTTTAGTGAAAAACATTATTTCATGCATGAGCTAACTACCACAATGTGAGTTGGAAACCTTCAAATAGTTTTGGCATCTTCTAGAAGTGTTAATTGCACGATGTATGACACATCTTTCCTAACATCTTTTTTAGACATAAGTCAAGATTTCCTTGTTAGTAAATTCCCCACCAGATTGTATGGAGCAAAGGGTTTGATAAACATGTTTGGATGCAAAAAAATCTTTATAGGACAATTGGCTAAGGATATGGATATGTTGTCTCAACTTAATTATCTAGAATTATGAGGAAGTTTCATTTTTGGAAGTATTCCTTCTTCATATGGAAGCATGACCAAGCTCAAAATTTTGGGTATTTTAGGGAATAATTTAAGGTGAAATTCCTTTAAAGCATGGAAATCTTAGATCTAACTTGTGTTAATATTTCTAGAACTATTCAAGTAGAGTTTAACAAGCTCATTATCCATAATACATTGTTTTTGTATATGATTGGCCTTATTGAAGTTATACTTTGGAAAGTGATGATATAGCCTGAGTGGGCCTAATGATTAAGAACATGTGTTTCCTCTTAAGAGATCACAAGTTCGAATCCATACAAATAAACATAATAAATCCATGCTAAAATCAATGCACTGATTAAAAACAAATATAAAAATAGACTATAAACTATACATCACAAAAATCAACATAAAAATCCCCATACTAAATGTAATGCACAATAAAATAAATATAAGAATCTTATGTTTACTTGGTGCTTTTTGGGTATTAATTGGTGTGTTTTGCTATGCCTTTTATCCAATTTTTCCAATCTTTCCTAAAATCATTTATTAGTTTTTTTTTTCTAAATTAAAATTCTTTTTTATATTTCTTAAAAATTATTATTCTTAATTTTGCATTGGCCCATCCCATATTGATGGGACTAAATAACCATGGTGAAGATAAATAATATTTATGTTTCTGTCATGGTTTGAAATTAATTTAAAAAATAGATAAAATTAGACCAAAGGGTGTACTGGTGTCTGCCAAAGGGTGTATGCGTGTCGTGCTCATCTATTACTCACCTCCTTGACATGGAAACGCGTTGCAATGAAACCAGACTCTTCTCTTCTCTTCTTTTGGAGCCCAACAGAACCTGCACAAAGTCCTTCACTACTAGGGGAGATTTTTCCTTCATTGCCAGGAATATCTGAAGAAAAGAGGGCTAAAGGCAACTCCTTCATGCAAAAAGGAGGATTAGCTGCCATAGCCCAAGAAACAACCGAACTTAATCCTCTGACATGGGAAAGACCAATCTTTCAAACATTCTACTAGTATATTATTTATACCCTTTGCCACACAACTCTATATCAATGAATGCATGAGAGAACGATGCAGTAGACCTGTTTTATTTATGTCTTTGTTTGAGTCTCATTTATTTATTTTTGCATATATTTTGATTTATTTTTACATTGTTGTGCACCTTGTTCGGAATCCTTCCTATTATGGTAAACCACACATTAATTAATATTATGCATCAAGCTACAAAAATATTATGATGCTAACTATTTTTGTAACAGGATTTGAGGAGGTAACCAGAGGCAGCTGCAGAATTTGACCCATCGAAGTTGGACAACAGTGTCGTCAGGCTGCTCATTTATCTTGTCCAGATGCAGACATATTCATATATTGGGATTATGTACATCCAACACACATAGGATGTAAGAAATTATTGCAAACGTTTGGACGCTGCTTAATTAATTAGAGAGTATGGCAAAGGAAATGAATAAATATTTTATTTATGAAGAATAAATATGATAGTTTTGACATGTATTGGTTGTATTGAACATCTTAGTAATCAAATTCTTCGGAATAAACAATTGTGTTGTGCCAAATTCTTGGTGGGAAACAATTGTGTTGTTTGTTCATTTTTATGCAGAATTTCATTTCATAAGCATATTGTTCAACCCATGGCATTGGCAAGAGACCAATGAATTTCATGCATAATTTCATTTCATAAGCATATTGTTCAACCCATGGCATTGGCAAGAGACCAATGAATTTCATGTAGAATTTCATTTCAAAAGTTGGTGATGAATTAGTTGTCCTTCACGATATGTTTTTCGAAGATAAGGTAGCTTATGTGATTTCCATATTGGGTTATTCACCCTGCATAGCTAAATGGTTAAATTACATATTATACAAGTGGTCCTTCTAAGGAACAATATGTCATATGTTCACAAACTCATTATATTATGTTTGGATATCCAACTTCTTATTTTAATTAGGTTTATTTGGTGAAATCACTATATCTAAGTTTTGATATATTTTGATATGTTAATTGTTTTATATTTTCGATATATTAATTGTTTTATATTTTTGATATATTAAATATTTTATATAGAACATATTGCATTATAAAATTAAAATGAAGTTTCTTATCTATTGCTTTTTAGGTATAGATCTTGTTTTATCTAAGTATCATCATGACTCATAATAGCATGTAATATTGATACGATACATGTATGGGTTTGGCACTATACTTGCTTCGGTTAACATATTGAAAGATAAGAAATGAAGATCATTGCTCACTCATAGTGGCAAACAATACATGAATATGAAGATACACTCCGTAGTCCTCAAGTTTAAATAGGCTCATTCTACTTGTGATATATTGGTGGAAGCTCCTATTTTGGTGATCATACATATGGTTGACTTTTAAATCTATGGATTCAATTGTATACTTCTTTGTATACATGAGTGCCAACTAAGTTTGGATTTGATATTCCTTCCACCTATCAAATTTTGATGATGGTTGGATTTTTTTTATGCCTTTCATTTTTCATTTAGTATTTTATGCAAATTTTTAAGTGTTAAAAATTTATGTGTTGTTATATGCTATTAAATTTGAACATACAATTTTATGCTATAGAAAAATAATATGAAAAAAAAAATGCATAATGATAAAGATGATGAATGTAACTTGTATCATCAAACAAAGTATTCTATAGTTTCAATAATACATATTGAAATATATTACTTTTCGTGCCTAATCACATAATTTATTTTTACCATAATCACAAGATTAATTATGTATATGATGAGATTTTACAGAAACAAACATCTCCATTATAGCTCCCATAGTGCTTATACAAATTCAAAATTGGAGATATTGCTAAGGAGCATCTAATATGCCACATGAAACACAATGTTAAGAGAAAATGCTTTTTCAAAAAAACAAAATTTATCTTTAAGTGAAGTGGAAAAAGCAAAGGCTATGTTAAAGTTGTTCCAGGTTACAAGCAAATCAACACAATAATTCCTCTGCATCAATGCATTTTGGGGCTTTTGTTTCTAGCCTTTAGAAGGATGGGTTTGCTTATTATTTGTTAATCTATCGGTTTGTTACTGTCATCCACTTCTTGTTGATAGTAGAGTCTATAAATTTTTTGAGTTGCAATTTAGCAATCTAATACACATATTGTTGTTAAGGTATTTGATAAGCTTATTTTAGTAGTCAATTGAGGCCCTTTTGCTTCAGTGATAAGAGTTAATTTCCATGACTTGTGAGCAGGTTAAGAGTTAATTGGCTTGAGTCCTGAGTAGGCTTCTAGTTCACAGTAGAGAACATTTTTTTCCAATAATTCAAGGGACAAAAATAAATTGTTCATAACTCATTGATCACATTAGTGTATGTAATATGACAAAATCACAACCAGAAAGGATGTGATTAAAATACAAGAGAGATTGGAATTGGGCTTCCATCACCTAATCTAGAGCAATCTTCGCATTAATCAAAAGCGATGAGATGGATAAATGGTTGAACATCCTCTCACAGAACAATATTAACAAGTTAACTCCAAATGATCCCAAGACATTGACACAACCAAAACAATCAACTATAAATCAAACTGGGTTTACTGGAGTTGATCTGAGCTAAAGTGAGAACCCAACAAAACCCTACATAAACACTTAGAAAACAAGAGGGATTGTCTAATAGCATCCAGATTCAGGGTTCTACAATTTTAAAACCACACTCAGTTTCTACAGTTCAGCCTCCATAAAGGAGTATTTTACTACATGCCAACTTCTGTAAGAGTGATTTTCCAGTTTTCCTTTATGCTACTTATGTTTGTAGGGTTTTGTCCAAGATTCATAGCCCATAACATTACTCTTCATTTTCACTAGCAATATAATAATTATTAGCCCAAAGTATTCTATTGGAGTTTTCACTAAACTCCTTATGCTTTATAGCCTGGAATGTTTCTCCAAGGCTTAAATGTAACATCTGCGGCCATCAACCCCACTGTCGGGCAACGCTACTATGTGGAACATTCTCATACATATATATTTAATATGCATATTTAACCAAACAATATAGCGTAAACACATAATTACTGCTAACATACAGAATTAATGGAATTAACAATAATTCATACATTCAACGGAATACATGAAAACATACAAGCATCACATACATGCATTTTAATTGAAATTAAACACATAATAATACTTATCTTTGGAACTGGAGTAACTCCACCAACTACTTGCACACCTTCCACAAACCTCCCGGCCTTAGACCACGCTTCTCATCACGCTCAGCAGTGGGTCACCCCTGAGTTGGGACCAAGCTCCACCCAGATTCTCTCCAGGAGCCTTCTTACGTCCACTACTCATAGACTCTCATTCCCCACATGCCTATTCCACCCGGGAGTATACACCTTCACAAGCACAGTCCATCGATTTCTTCACCTCCCTCTTTGGGTCTCGACAACAGGATGGATCAAGAATTCTCAAAGCTCTGTAGCTGGGGCTAGACTCTCTCTATGATAAAACCACTTCCCAACAGACTTTCTCACCCGAAGAGAGCTACTCATAGGCCTGACAACCTGCCTCCTCTACCACGGTCCTGACAACCCGATTCTTCATCACACTCCTCGACTCAGCTCCAGCCAGGTGAGGATAAAAGAAACGATTTAGCACTCATTCACACAAGGATGACAGTAGCAATATGATGCAGGAGCATCACAAGCAAGCTCAAGTGGAGGACAACTGGATCTACACCAACGGACATTTTGAAGACATTTCGAATTTCAAAGGATGGCACATTAATGTAATATCTGAAAAGATATATTTGCTCTTAAATGTTTTGGGAATTGTAATGCAGATCTTGAGCATTGCTCTCATCTACCTGTTGGAGGCATTTAATTGTAATAAATGTAAAGTAGTTGTAGTCTTTAATTCGATAAGATAGCTTAGAGTTGTAGGAGGAAAAAATCAAGAAAGCTTCCTCGTATTTATTGTATTATCATTCTCAATTATAAGAGAAGAAGTTGTAGAGCAAGCGAGCATAGGAGAGCAGAGAAGAACAAAGATTGTATAAGTTGTTTGAGAAAATAGTTGTTGCTATACAAATCATGTACAGAAGCACTTGAATTAATATAAGAATGCTTTGATCCAATTTCATAGTGTTGTTATGGTTATTGTTTGCATCTATTGAATGGTATGTTTACAATTTTCCTATATGCTCTGTTATGCATTTTTTTCAATGCTTTATGTGTATGATTTCATGTTGAATGTATGGAGCCTGTGAGAGGGAGAGTATAAGTTTCAATTTCTCCTCATCCTGAGAATTCCTACAAGGAGTGCAGTGAAGGTCTACAAGGAATGCGTTGACAAGATTATGAGTTATACCTCACAAAAGCTCAAGAGAGATAGAGTTGTTCTTATACCAATAGAAGTGCAGGTATAACACAGAGTCGCGCAAGGTGTGCGCAGGACGAGAAGAGTCTTAGAATTTTCCAACCAAGTGAGTGGTTAAAGAACTTATGTCACAAGGAGTGCGCAGAGTTGGAGTGTTTGGATAATCAAAGATTATCGTGAGAGCTGCAAGGAGTATGTGCGGGATCCCTTAGAATCCTTGAGTTTGTAGCAAGAATCAAGCGCAAGAGGGATAAAGACTTGGAAAGTCCAGAGGAAGGATGAGGGTCAAAGTCACCTCGCAGAAATCAAGCTCAGGAGGGTTGACGCCAATGGTTTGGACAGGAAACATCAAGAACCTGAACAGATGGTTGGAATTCTCGAGGGGAGAAACAACAATTTTCCATGGATCGTTGGATCCAGTAGATCTGCAAAGAGGATAAGACTGAGTTTTTTTCAACACTCACAAACTCAAGAGAGATAGCATCCATTATATCTAGAGGAGCGTGAGTTGTTGATTGGGCGCTCCGAAATATCAACATTTCGGGAGTCGGGAGAGTGGAGGAACTTGCTACCCGGAAGTCGCAAGTCACGAAATCCTGATAAAAGAAGAAAGAATCTGGAGCGTTGGATCACAAGAAATCAGGACCATCGATCTAGCTTAAGCATTCATCGCGGTTTTGCATTTCGGGAGAAGGAGAGAGTGCCACTTCACAAGTCCCTGACACGCGAAATCTCAACGCACTAGAAAGTTGGGCCCTTGGTCGCAGCCGAGGGTCACATCAATGAAGAATTAAAGGGAGGAATTGGGGACCGTTAGCCCATTTCAAGGTTTCGGGAATTGGAGGAGTTGAGGTGACTCGCAACAAAAGTCCTGAAATAGTGAAACCCGATGTGCCTTTTTGGGTTAAGTCTGTGGTCACGCCGGTGGTCACGTGGAGTGGAAGCTCATGTTTAGCGCATGTTTGCATGGGCGGAGCATAGAAAAGGACCTGTGGTCTTTAAGTGTGAAGGGTTCTAGCAGGGACCAAGAAGCCATTTCGGCTCGGGAATAGGAAGATCCAAAGACCGGGAGGTCAAGCAGACCCTACTGAGGTGGGGGTCTGCGATAGGTGGTATCAGAGCTAACAACTTTTGTTTTTTGTAGAGGGAAGAAAGAGGATAGTTGTGATTGAATTCTGTGTGGATATATTGAAACAATGCCTCCGAGGAGATGTTAAGAGAGACCCATGCCCGATCCAGCCGTGGAAAGGGAGATGAGAGAACTTTGTGCTTGATTGGATGTCATGGAGACAGCACAGAGGTGAACACCTGATAATGGACATATCAGTGAGGTTGAAAGTGAGAATGAATCTGGAGTCGAAGAAGAATTTGTAGTCGAAGATGCTGTAGAGGAACGTCTATTTAAATATGTTTCCAAAATAGGTGCTAGAGAAAAAATGGACATACCGATGTATGAAGGAAACTTAGATGTTGAGGAGATGCTAGATTGGTTTAGAGCTCTAGATAAATACTTCAAATATGAGGATATCGAAGAAGATAATAAAGTAAAGCACGTTGTCACTAGATTGAAAGGGCATGCAACACTGTGGTGGGATTAACTGCAGGATGACAGGCGTTGCAAAGGCAAACAAAGAATTAAGAGCTGGGACAGAATGGTAGCGAAAATGAAAGCCAAATTAATACCCAGGGATTATCAAATCAATTTGTTTGGAAGAATGTAGAATTTAAGACAGAAGGGGATGACAGTGAAGGAATACACTGAGGAATTTTATAGGTTAAACATTAGAGCTGGTCATCATGAGAGTGATGATGAAAAATTTTCCAGATACGTGAATGGCCTGAGATATGAGAATCAGGATGAGATAAGCATGGCGACAATCAGGAATGTAGAAGATGCTTATCAGATTGCTTCAAAGGCAGAAGTGAAATTGATCCGAAAGCAAGGTCAAAGGGGCAGAGGTAGAAGTAAGAGTAGAGGCAAAGCAGTTGCCTAGGAAAAAGTACAGAAGCCCAAGGATGAAGAGAAGAAACCTCATAACCACCCAAAAAGGGGAGGAAGCTCACAAGGAGGAAAGTATGTCGATAGGAAAACTTTTTCTCGAGCAAGAGGAAGAGGAGGTGAAATAAAGTGTTTTGTTTGTGGAAACATCAGACACAAATATTTTGAATGTCCCGATAGAAAAAGAGATGGAAGAGAAGAAGCTCACATTTCATAAGCGTAAAGGCGGAATGTTGAGGCAGAAGATGCAGAAGGTGGAAGATCCTTGATGATGAGGAAAATTCTCTTGAAGTGAGAGAAAGAGATGGAGAATCTAGTACAGAGGAACAGTTTGTTTAGGATTGCTTGCAAGATCAAGGATAGTGTATGCAAGGCGATAGTTGATAGTGGAAGCACGGATAATCTAGTATCCATAGAGATGGTGGAGAAGCTAGAATTGGAGACAGTTGCATATCCAAGCCCATACAAGGTTTCGTGGTTGCAAAAAGGACATCAGGTAACTATCATAAAACAATTTTTAGTTGAATTTAAGATAGGGGGATATAGAGATGAGATCTTATGTGATGTTATTCCCATGGATGCATGTCATATTTTGTTGGGAAGGCCATGGCAATATGACAAAAATGTTATTCATGATGGAAGAAAGAACACATACACCTTGGAGAAGAATGGTAGGACGCATATGTTGTTGCCAGTTGAAGACAAGAAGGTGAAAGAAGAAAAAAGAAATACTATACTTCTCATGAGTGGGAAGGAACTTCTGGATGACGACAATAAAGATGAAGAAATGCAGTTTGTTGTGGTGAGAAAACCTAGAGTCATCTTGACCAGTACCTCAATAGATGATCTACTTGAGGAGATTCAAGAATTACTGGAGAATTTCGCTGATATAGTGGTGGATGATTTACCTTGTTCGTTTCTGCCCATCATAAGTATAAGCCATCACATCGACCTTATACCAGGGGTGATTTTACCAAACAAAGCAACGTACAAACTGATGCTGCAGGAGAATGAAGAAGTTAAGAAGCAAGTCCAAGATTTGATGGAAAAAGGGTTGATTAGAGAAAGCTTGAGTCCATGCGTTGTGCCAACAATGTTAAGTCCGAAGAAATATGGTGGATGGAGGATGTGTACAGACTCGAGAGCTATAAATAAAATCACCATCAGGTATAGATTTCCTTTACCCAGGATGGATCACTTGATGGATTGCTTGAGTGGAGAAAATGTTTTTTTCAAAAATTGATTTGAAAAGTGGATATCATCAGATTAGAATGGGGGAAGGTGATGAATGGAAGACAACATTCAAGACGAATGAAGGATTGTATGAATGGCTTGTCATGCCATTTGGCTTGACGAATGCGCCAAGTACTTTTATGAGATTGATGAACGAAGTCTTGAAGGATTTCATTGGGAAGTTTGTGATTGTGTATCTTGATGATATACTGATCTTTAGTAAGACCGAGGAAGAACATTTGAGACATTTAACTCTAGTGATGAGGAGGTTGCAACAGGAGAAGTTGCTGATAAATCTGAAGAAGCCATCTTTCATGAAGACAGAACTCGTTTATTTTGGTTTTGTGATCTCTTTGAAGGAATTGAAGATGGATCTAGAGAAGGTAAAATAAATCAAAGAGTGGTTGTTGCCAAGGAATATCTTTGAAGTCAGAAGATTCCATGGACTAGCCAATTTTTACAAGAAGTTAATCAGGAATTTTAGTGGAATTTGTGCATCAATGATGGACACAGTCAAGAAGAGACAAAAATATTTTCATTTGACAGAGGAAGTGGAGAAAAGTTTCAAGTTGTTGAAAGAGAAGATAACTGAACAGCCAGTTCTGGTTCTTCCAGATTTCAATAAAACATTTCAAGTAAGATGTGATGCAAGTGGATTCGTGATTGGAGAAATCTTAAGTCAAGACAATAGACTAGTTGCATACTTCAGTAGGAAGCTAAATGAGACCAAGATGAAATATTCCACGTATCACAAGGAGTTTTATGCAGTCATACATGCATTAAATAAATAGAGGCACTACCTGGTTTCAAAAGAGTTTGTTTTGTATAGCGACAACCAGGCCTTACAGTTTACAACCAGACAGGAAAAACTAAACCGGAAACATGCAAAATGTGTTGAATTTATGCAGAACTTTACTTTTGTTATAAAGCACATTTCTGGAAATGCTAACAAGGTTGTTGATGCATTGAGAAGGAAATGTTTGATTCTGCAAGAATTCCGTGTGAAGACCTTAGGTTTTGATAGCCTTATGAAAATGTACAAAGATGATTTAGATTTCAAGGATGCTTATGAAGCATGTGAGAATCATGTTCTAAGAGACAGAAGCCAATGGATTGAGTACTTGATTGAGAATGGACTATTATTTAAAGGAAATCAGTTATGTATCTCGAAGAGTTCTATGAGAGAAAGCCTTTTGAAGGAAAAACATAGTGGGGGATTGGTTGGACACTTCGGCCATGACAAAACATTTGCACAACTGGAAAATTTGTATTATTGGCCAGGGATGAGGACGGATGTCAAGAAATTTGTCAACAGATGTAGAATCTGCCATCACGCAAAGGGGATAAGACAAAATACAGGTTTGTATCAACCATTGCCAATACCAGAGAGGCCATGGGATGCAGTAAGCATGGATTTTATGTTCGGACTACCAAGGACACAGAGAGGTTGTGATTCCATATTTGTGGTATTCGATAGATTCTAAAAAATGGAACATTTTATTCCTTGTTAGAAAACTAGTGATGCAACACACATTGCAAATTTGTTTTCCAAAGAAGTTGTTTGACTTCATGGTTTACCCAAGAGTATTGTTTCGGACAATGATACCAAATTTGTTGGCCATTTCTGGAGGACACTATGGAAAAAGATGGGGACGAATCTATCTTTTATCTCATCATATCACCCTCAGACGGATGGACAAGATGAGGTAGTAAATCAAAGTTTGGGGGACTTATTGAGGAGTTTAGTAACTGAACATCATAATCAGTGGGATCAGATTCTATCACAAGTGGAATTTTCACATAACGACTCACCTAACTGAAGCATAGGACAGAGCCCATTCTAGATAATGTATGGAATGCAGCTAAGAGGAGTATCCAAGTTGAGAAACTTGTAGCAGAATGAGTTCAGGAGTGTTGGAGCGGAATATTTTGCAGCAGAGATGAAGGAGCTCCGCAGTAAGATTAAAGAGTAGTCATAGAGTTCCAACTAGGAATACAAGTGCAAAGAAGATCAACATAGGAGAGAGCTTCAATTCAAAGTGGGATATTTAGTTTTAGAACATCTAAGAAGAGAGAGGTTCCCAAGGGGAACATATAATAAGCTGAAGATGAAAAAGATAGGACCGTGTAAAATCTTGTGGAAATTTGAGGCAAATGCTTATGAGATAGAATTGCTAGATGATGTGGGCATATCACCCATATTCAACGTAGGAGATTTGTATCCTTACAGAGAATATTAAGAGAGAGTAGAAAAGAATGAAAAGGAATTTCAGTGGGTCAAACAAATGCCTATAGCTGAAAAGCCGTAGATGGAAAAGATCATTGATCAGAGAGTTGGTAAGAAAACCTGGAGGATGACATATTTTGAATATCTAATAAAATGGAAGGGACACCCGATTGAGGATGTCAATTGGGAAAGTGAAGAACATATCCAGAAACATGGAAAGACAGTGTAGGATCTCATGGACAGGAGTCCATGAATTTGTTTCAGCCAGAGGATTATGATGCAGGATCATTGCAAGCAAGCACAAGTGGAGGACAATTGGATCTACACCAGTGCGCATTTTGAAGACATTTTGAATTTCAAAGGATGGCACATTAATGTAATATCTGAAAAGATTTATATTCTCTTAAATGTTTTGGGGATTGTAATGCAGATCTTGAGTGTTGCTCTCATCTTCCGGTTGGAGGCATTTAATTGTAATAAATGTAAAGTAGTTGTAGTCTTTAATTCTATAAGATAGCTTAGAGTTGTAGGAGGGAAAACTCAAGAAACCTTCCTCGTATGTATTGTAATATCATTCTCAATTATAAGAGTAGAAGTTGTAGAACAAGAGATCATAAGAGAGCAAAGAAGAACAAAGATTGTAGAAGTTATTTGAGCAGATTGTTGTTGCTATAGAAATCATGTACATAAGCACTTGAATTAATATTAGAATGCTTTGATCCAATTTCATGGTGTTGTTATGGTTACTGTTCACATCTATTGAATGGTATGTTTACAGTTTGCTTATATGCTCTATTATGCTTTTGTTTCAATGCTTTATGTGTATGATTTCATGTTGAATGTATGGATCCTGTGAGAGGGAGAGTATAAGTTTCAATTTCTCCTCATTCTGAGAATTCCCGCAGGGAGTGCAGTGAAGGTCCGCAAGGAGTGCGTTGACAAGATTCTGAGTTTTGCCTCAGAAAATCTTAGGAGAGATACAATTGTTCTTATAACAACATAAGTGTAGGTATAGCACAGAGCCAGGCAAGGTGTGCACAGGCCGAGAAGAGTCTTAGAATTTTCCAACCAAGTGAGTGGTTGAAGAAATTTTGTCGCAAGGAATGCGTAGAGTTGGCGTGTTTGGATAATAAGAGATTATCGTGAGCACTGCAAGGAGTGCATGCAGGATCCCTTAGAATCCTTGAGTTTGCAACAAGAATCAAGCGCAGGAGGGATAAAGACTTGGAAAGTATAGAGGAAGAACAAGGGTCTAAGTCACCTCATAGAAATCAAGCTAAGGAGGGTTGATGCC
The DNA here is from genome assembly GCA_032191745.1 of Picea mariana. Taxonomy (NCBI): domain Eukaryota; kingdom Viridiplantae; phylum Streptophyta; class Pinopsida; order Pinales; family Pinaceae; genus Picea; species Picea mariana. The sequence goes on from JASDQU011313008.1 coordinate 12,813, forward strand.
AATGATTTGGCCAGGAAACATCAAGAGCCTGAACGGACGATTGGAATTCTCTGGGGGAGAAACATCAATTTTTCATGGACCGTTGGATCCAGTAGATCCACGGAGAGGATAAGGCTGAGTGTTTTTCAACACTTGCAAGCTCAGGAGATATAGCAATCGTTAGATCTAGAGGAGCGTGAGCCATTGATTGGGTGCTCTGAAATATTGACATTTTGGGATTCGGGAGAGTGGACAAACTTGCTACCTAGAAGTCGTGAGTCACGAAATCCCGATAAAAGAAGGAAGAATCTGGAGCATTGGATCATGAGAAATCAGGACTGTCGATCTGGCTTAAGAGGTCATCGCGGTTTCACATTTCGGGAGAAGGGGAGAGTGTCATTTCACAAATACCTGACATGTGAAATCCTGACATGCTCGAAAGTTGGGCCCCAGGTCGCAGCCGAGAGTCACACTAGTGAAGAATTAAAGGGAGGAGCTAGGGACCGTTATCCCATTTTAGGGTTTTGGGAATTGAAGGAGTCAGGGTGACTCGCAATGAAAGTCCTGAAATCATGAAACCCGACGTGGCCTTTTTGGGTTAAGTCTATGGTCACGTGGAGTGGAGGCTCCTGTCTAGTGCATGTTTGCGTGGGTGAAGCATAGAAAAGGACCTTTGGTCTTTAAGTGTGAAGGGTTCCAGCAGGGACCAAGAATCCATTTCGTCTTGGGAATAGGAAGATCCATTTCGGCTGAGGTGGGGTTCTGCGTCACAACAAAAGATGGGCATGGAACCCAAGGCAACAACAACCCACGCTAAAATCTCGCACAACTAAGGGGATTACTCCGGTGTCGGGTTCCTCAGAAGACACAGAACGGTTCACGGATTTCGGGTCTTAGGTGCATGCGTGAATATTACAAAGGTCGAATACAGAGGCCATGGGATTCACAAGAATACACTGGTCGACTTCACGGTTCTGATTTTCAGAAATGCGTGAGGGTATACAGAGGGCACTCACAGAGACTCTACCCAATTCACAGAGGATGGAAAATGGTAAGTGAACCCCCAACACAACTGACGCTTCAACTTTTAACTACATGCGCCTAGGTCGACACTTGTCTTCCTGGAGTTGCATGCGTTCCATTTTTGCATACAATGCCTTTCCCAGGACTTAGGATAAAAACATGTTTGTCACACAGCTTTGGAATAATAATAAATTATTATTCTCAAGGACTTAAGCCCCTAAGATTAGCCCATTTTTCCAACCTTTTAGACCCTTTTCCCTTACCCACCCTGTGGAAGCTTAGTCCCCCATCACTCTTTCTTCGTGATCGGTCTACACGCAATGATGTTTAATCTTTATTAATGTTCTGCATAATTGCATGTACAAAAACAGGCTCCTGGCCTCTAACACTTAGGCTCTCTGGCCTAATAAACACATAAGGCCACCAACTTATCAACACTCGGCTCACCAGCCTACAAAACATGATTATAATTCATAAACATGATTACAATTCATAATATAACTGGGGAACGTCCTTGGGGTGTTACAATCCCCTCCCCTTATTTTTGCACTGTCCTCAGTGCAACTCTTTACACAACATCAACAAGATTTTCAAAATCTTCAAAAAGATACGAGTATTCTGCCTGCATAGCATCTTCATGCTCCCATGTTATGTCCTTAGGACTGTACCAGGTATACTGGACCTTTACAAGCCCTATGGCTCGATTTCGGACTTGTTTGCTTTTCCAATCCAATATGTGCATAGGATTCACTTGCAGGACACCTTCTTGCTCCACCTGAATCACATTCCAATCGATTACATGATTAGCATCAAGTATATATTTCTTAAGAAATGAAATATGAAACACATTATGTATATTAGATATTATTTTTGGGATTAACTGCGTAGTGTAAGTCATTAATCTATGACCCATATTCATGAGTATTAGTCGCAACTGACTAATAATTCTCATGATTTGAATAGTCCACTTAGCACTGCGGAAGCCCCTATATACATTATGTATAGTCATGGATGCAGGTAATGCAAGCATATATGCAACTGGCCCAATCCTTTCTAGGATTTCAAATGGCCCACAAAATATGACTGTCAACTTCGAACAGTTTCTCAGCCTCAGGGAACTTCTATTCGCTTTCACTTTCAGGAAAACATGATCGCCCAATTTAAACTCTCTGTGGGTTCTATTTTTATCAACATAACTTTTTTTCCTGTCTTGGGCAGCCTTTAAATTCTGCTTAATTTTTAGCATTTTCTCTTCCATTTCCTTGAGCAACTCTTGCCCAATTACTGCTCTATCAGCTGGATTATCCCAACTTACTGGAGTATTTCACTTCCTTCCATAAAGTTCTTCAAATGGGCTCATCTTCAACGATGCTTGATACCCATTATTATAGGCGAATTCTACCAAGTGTAGGTAGTCTTCCCATTTAGATGATTTATCCATCACATACATCCTTATCATATCTTCTATTACTTTGTTCACCCTCTCTATCTGTCCATCAGACTCAGGATGATAAGCAGTGTTGAAGTTCAAATTTGTTCCGAACCCCTTGAATAACCCTTTCCATAATTTTGAGGTAAATTTTGGGTCCCTATCAGACACAATTGTCTTGGGAATACTGTGCAATCGTCTTATTTCCCTCATAAAAATATCATCGACGTTAGCTTCCTTGTGAGTAGTCTTTAGTGGAATAAAATGGGCAACTTTCGTAAACTTGTCCACCACCACCATGATTGAATCATGTTGCTTGCCAGTTCTCGACAATCCCATGATGAAATCCATTGTCACCACTTCCCACTTCCACTCAGGAATGGGTAAAGGCTGTAGCAACCTTGCTGGATGTCTATGCTCAACTTTAACCTTCCGACACTCCATACATCTGGCAATATATTCTGCAATTTCTTTCTTCATACCTGGCCAAAAGTAATGGCCTTTGACTGCTGCCATTGTTTTCTGATATCCAGGGTGCCCAGCATAAGACACATTATGGATTTCTTTCAAAATCATAAGTTTCAATTCCTAGACATTAGGTACATAAATTATGTTCTTGTATAAAAGCGTTTTGTTGTTTTGTTTAGGACTTCTTGCAAGACCAAGGATAGGGTATGCAAGGTGATAATTGGCAGTGGAAGCATGGATAATATAGTATCCACAGAGATGGTGGAGAAGCTTGAATTGGAGACAATTGCACATCCAAGCCCATACAAGGTTTTGTGGTTGCAAAAATGACATCAGGTAACTGTCACTAAACAATGTTTAGTTGAATTTAAGATAGGGGGATACAGAGATGAGATATTATGTGATGCTATTCCCATGGATGTTTGTCATATTTTATTGGGAAGGCCGTGAAAATATGACAAAATTTTTATTCATGATGGAAGAAAAAAAACATACACCTTGGAGAAGAATGGTAGGATGCATATGTTGTTGCCAATTGAAGACAAGAAGGTGAAAGAAGAAACACACAATACTATACTTCTTATGAGTGGGAAGGAACTTCTGGATGAAGTCAAGAAAGATGAAGAAATGTAGTTAGTTGTGGTGAGAAAACCTAGAGTCATCTTGACTAGTACCTCAATAGATGATCTACCTGAGGAGATTCAAGAATTGCTGGAGAATTTTGTCGATATAGTGGTGGACGATTTACCTTGTTTGTTGCCACCCATCAGAAGTATAAGCCATCACATCGACCTTATACCAGGGGCGAGTTTACCAAACAAAGCAGCGTACAGACTGATGCTGCAAGAGAATGATGAAGTTAAGAATCAAGTCCAAGATTTGATGGACAAAGGGTTGATTAGAGAAAGCTTGAGTCCATGCATTGTGCCAATAGTGTTAAGTTTGAAGAAAGATGGTGGATGGAGGATGTGTACAGACTCGAGGGCTATAAACAAAATCACCATCAGGTATAGATTTCCTTTACCCAATATGAATCACTTGATGAATTGCTTGAGTGGAGCAAAGATTCTTTCAAAAATTGATTTGAAAAGCAGATATCATCAGATTAGAATGAGGGAAGGTGATGAATGGAAAACACCATTCAAGACAAATGAAGGATTATATGAATGGCTTGTCATGCCATTTGGCTTGACGAATGCGCCAAGTACTTTTATGAGATTGATGAACGAAGTCTTGAAGGATTTCATTGGGAAGTTTGTGATTGTGTATCTTGATGATATACTGATCTTCAATAAGATTGAGGAAGAACATTTGAGACATTTAACTCTAGTGATGAGGAGGTTGCAGCAGGAGAAGTTGTTGATAAATATGAAGAAGTCATCTTTCATGAAGATAGAACTCGTTTATTTTGGATTTGTGATCTCTTCGAATGAATTGAAGATGGATCCAAAGAAGGTAAAAGCAATCAAAGAGTGGTCGGCGCCAAGGAATATCTTTGAAGTCAGAAGCTTCCATGGACTAGCCAGATTTTACAGGAAGTTCATCAGAAATTTTAGTGGAATTTGTGCATCAATGATGGACACAGTCAAGAAGAGAGATAAATCTTTTCATTGGATAGAGGAAGCGGAGAAAAGTTTCATGTTGTTGAAAGAGAAGATAACTGAACAACCAGTTCTAGTTCTGCCAGATTTCAGTAAAACATTTCAAGTGAGATGTGACGGAAGTGGATTTGCGATTGGAGAAGTATTAAGTCAAGGCAATAGAACAGTTGCATACTTCATTGAGAAGCTGAACAATACCAAGATGAAATATTCCACGTATGACAAGGAGTTTTATGCAGTCATACAGGCATTGAAGAAATGGAGGCACTACCTGGTTTCAAAAGAGTTCGTTTTGTATAGCGACAACCAGGCCTTACAGTTTATAACCAGACAAGAAAAACTAAACCAGAAACATGCAAAATGGGTTGAATTTATGAAGAAATTTACTTTTGAAAGCACATTTCTAGAAATGCTAACAAGGTTGTTGATGCATTGAGCAGGAAATGTTTGATTCTACATGAATTTCGTGTGAAGACCTTAGGTTTTGATAGCCTTAAGGAAATGTACAAAGATGATTCAAATTTCAAGGACACTTATGAAGCATGTGAGAATCCTATTCTGAGAGACAGAAGCTAATGGATTGAGTACTTGATTTAGAATGGACTGTTATTTAAAGGAAATCAGTTGTGTATCCCGAAGAGTTCTATGAGAGAAAACCTTTTGAAGGAAAAACATAGTGGGGGATTGGCTGGACACCTTGGCCATGACAAAACATTTGCACAACTGAACAATTTGTATTATTGGCTAGGGATGAGGACAGATGTCAAGAAATTTGTCAACATATGTAGAATCTTCCAGCACGCAAAGGGGAAAAGACAAAATACAAGGTTGTATCAACCATTGCCAATACCAGAGAGGCTGTGGGACACGGTAAGCATGGATTTTGTGTTGGGACTACCAAGGACACAGAGAGGTTGTGATTCCATATTTGTGGTAGTCGACAAATTCTCCAAAATAGCACATTTTATTCCATGTCAGAAAACCAGTGATGCAACACACATTGCAAATCTGTTTTTCAAAGAAGTTGTTCAACTTCATGGTTTACCCAAGAGTATTGTTTCAGACAGAGATACCAAATTTGTTCGTCATTTCTAGAGGAAACTATGGAAAAAGCCGGGGGCGAATCTATCATTTAGCTCAGCATATCACCCTCAGACAGATGGACAGACTGAGGTAGTAAATCGAAGTTTGGCGTACTTATTGAGGATTTTAGTAACTGAACATCATAGTTAGTAGGATCAGATTTTTCCGCAAGAGGAATTTGCATATAACGACTCACCTAACCGGAGCACAAGACAGAGCCCATTCCAGATAATGTATGGAATGCAACCAAGAGGAGTATCTGAGTTGAGAGACTTGGAGCAGAATGAGTTCAAGAGTGTTGGAGCGGAAGATTTTGCAGCAGAGATGCAAGAGCTCCACAGTAAGATTAAAGAGCAGTTGCAGAGTTCCAACCAAGAATACAAGCGTAGAGTAGATAAACACAGGAGAGAGATTCAATTTAAAGTGGGAGATTTAGTTTTAGCACATCTAAGAAGAGAGAGGTTTCCAAGGGGAACATATAATAAGATGAAGATGAAAAAGATAGGACCATGTAAAATCTTGCGGAAATTTGAGGCAAACGCTTATGAGATAGAATTGCAAGATGATGTGGGCATATCACCCATATTCAACGTAGGAGTTTTGTATCCTTACAGAGCAAATGAAGAGAGAGGAGAAGAGAATCAAAAGGAGTTTCAGTCGGTCAAACAAATGTCTGTAGTTGAAAAGCCACAGATGGAAAAGATCATTGATCAGAGAGTTGGTAAGAAAACCTGGAGGAAGACATATTTTGAATATCTGATAAAATGGAAGGGACACCCAATTGAGGATGTCAGTTGGGAAAGTGAAGAAGATATCCATAAACATGGACAGATGGTGTAGGAGCTCATGGATAGGAGTCCATGAATTTTTTTCAGCCAGAGGAGTATGATGCAGGATCATCGCAAGAAAGCACAAGTGGAAGACAGCTAGATCTACACGCATTTTGAAGACATTTTGAATTTCAAAGGATGGCACATTAATGTAATATCTGAAAAGATATATTTGCTCTTAAATGTTTTGGGGATTGTAATGCAGATCTTGAGCATTTCTCTCATCTGCCGATTGGAAGCATTTAATTGTAATAAATGTAAAGTAGTTGTAGTCTTTAATTCTATAAGATAGCTTAGAGTTGTAGGAAGGAAAACTCAAGAAAGCTTCCTTGTATGTATTGTATTATCATTCTCAATTATAAGAGTAGAAGCTGTAGATGAAGAGAGCATAGGAGATAAGAGAATAACAAAGATTGTAGAAGTTGTTTGAACAAATCGTTGTTGCTATAGAAATCATGTACAAAAGCACTTGAATTAATATAAGAATTCTTTGATCCAATTTCATGGTGTTGTCATGGTTATTGTTTGCATCTATTGAATGCTATGTTTTCAGTTTCCTTAGATGCTCTGTTATGCATTTGTTTCAATGCTTTATGTGTATGATTTCATGTTGAATGTATGGAGCCCGTGAGAGGGAGAGTACAAGTTTCAATTTTTCCTCACCCCGAGAATTTCTGCAAGGAGTGCAGTGAAGGACCGCAAGGAGTGTGTTGACAAGATTTTGAGTTTTACCTTAGAAAAGATCAGGAGAGATAGAGTTGTTCTTATACCAACAGAAGTGCAGATATAGCACAGAGTCATCCAAGGTGTGTGTAGGCCGAGAAGAGTCTTATACTTTTCCAACCAAGTGAGTGGTTGAAGAAATTTTTTCGCAAGGATTGCACAGAGTTGGAGTGTTTGGATAATCAAAGATTATCACGAGAGTCACAAGGAGTGCGTGCAGGATCCCTTAGAATCCTTGAGTTTGCAGCGAGAATCAAGCGTAGGAGAGATAGAGACTTGGAAAGTCCAAAGGAAGGATGAGGGTCGAAGTCACCTCACAGAAATCAAGCTCAGGAGGGTTGATGCCAAAGGTTTGGCCAGGAAACATCGAGAGCCTGAACGGATGGTTGGAATGGAGAAACACCGATTTTTTGTGGACCATTGGATCCAATAGATCTGCAGAGAGGATAAGACCGAGTGAACCCCCAAAATAGTTGATGCTTCAACTTTTAACTACATGCGCTCAGGTCGACACTTGCCTTCCTAGAGCTGCATGCATTCCCTTTTTACACACGATGTATTTCCCAGGACTTAGGATAAAAACATGTTTGTCACATAGCTTTGGAATAATAAAAAATTATTATTCTCAAGGACTTAAGCCCCTAAGCTTAGCCCCATTTTCCAACCTTTCAACCCCTTTTCCCTTACCCACCTTGTGGAAGCTTAGTCCCCCATCACTCTTTCTTCGTGGTCGGTCTGCACGCAACGATGTTTAATCTTTATTAATGTTCTGTATAATTACATTTACAAAAATAGGCTCTTGGCCTTTAACACTTAGTCTCTCTGTCCTAATAAACACATAAGCCCACCGGCTTATCAACACTTGACTCACCAGCCTACAAAACATGATTACAATTCATAAACATGATTATAATTCATAATATAAATGGGGCACGTCCTTGGGGTGTTACAATCCCCTCCCCTTATTTTTCCATTATCCTTAGTGCAACTCTTTACACAACATCAACAAGATTTTCAAAATCTTCAGAAAGATGCAAGTATCCTGCCCGCATAGCATCTTCATGCTCCCATGTCATGTCCTCAGGACCGTACCAGGTCCACTGGACCTTTACAAGCCCTATGGTTCAATTCTAGAGTTGTTTGCTTTTCCGGTCCAATATGCACACATGATGCACTTGCAGGACAGCTTCTTGCTCCACATGAATCACATTCCAATCGATTACATGATTAGCATCAGGTATATTTTTCTTAAGAAATGAAATATGAAACACATTATGTATAGTCATGGATGCAGATAATGCAAGCATATACGCAACTAGCCCAATCCTTTCTAGGATTTCAAATGGCCCACAAAATCTGGCTGCCAATTGAGCTAGGTAAAAATTTGCAATACATAATGCGGAAGAATTCACTGCATATGATTATGAAAAAAATATTGAGAGTTGCAGGCATTTCTTCTCGAAAATAACAATGAGAAAACAAACTTACTCAGATTGTTTCCTAAAACGGACTTGGATTGTTTCCTGAATTTATAGGATGACCGAGAGCGCACTGCTTCAGTGATGGTCGTCTCCATCTGAGAATCCTCGATGGCCATGGCTTTCACTTCGTTGTTTACTACTTTTAATGCCCACTCCAATTGTGTTCTATCTTTCAGTGTCTTTTGCTCCTCCAGTATTGAATTTCATGAAAGGGTCTCCTCTTAATAACATTTTAGTTCCACCATTTTATTTTTGAAAACCTTGGGAGCTGACCATTGGGGTTTCAGGAAAGGTTGGGGTTTTACTTGATAACTCATCCCTAACAAGGATCTGAATTCATAGATGTCTTACTCATACTACCGTCGCTTCTTTCATCAGAATCTCCCTTCCTTTTAGTCCTTTTTTTTTGGCATTTGTTCTTGATCTTAATATTGATTTTGCAATTCATGTCCAACTTCAGGGAGGTCAATAGCTCCGACCAACCAAGCTGCAAGTCCAAAAGGAAAAGAGATTCCTTCCATGGTAATTGCGATACTCTCTTCGCATGTTTCTTCTCCTCTTCCGCCTCACTATTGTGCGTAAAAAAAAAAATCAATCAATCTTGGTACTTTGGCTAGTTCAATCAAAATGATGGCATCCTTACTTTATTAAAGTCAGAAAAGTAATAAAAGCTATATGATGATGGTCTATTTATAAAAACTATATGATGATGATCTATTTTTGAGATCAGACCAAGTAAAATTTACGGAAATATACACACCCTGCCCTTTTAAATTTGAACTTATGACCTTTTAGAAAAAAACACGTGTTCTTAAAAATGGATACTTCATCCGATTTTATTGATTGCAATGAAAGGAGGCGACGGTTAAAAAAACGGTGCAATACCCAATACCCAATCCTAAGACGGGAGAAATACCGTCGACAGCATTGATCAACTCGTTCAAAACAATATATTCGATCACAGCTCAATGCTTTATAGCGATGGATAAAAGCCCATATACTCCTTTCCCACACGCTTTCAACGAAAGAGAAAGAAGCCCCACCAGAAGAGATTAATCCCTTTCATTGGTAGATCGTCTGTATGAAATGCGGGCTCCTTGGGAGCCTCTATTGCCTCCTATGGATCCATTGGATAAAGGCAAGTACACTCTTGTTCTGGACATGGACGGAACGCTATTAATTGAATCAAGAGATGACTGGTACCGTGGGAAAAAAGATGCCAGGTTTTGTGGGATAGATTTTGCCATTAAAAAGCAATCGACAGGAATCGTTACGTATATTGCAATGAGACCCTATTTGGGACAGTTCCTCAAAACAATGGCGGAATTGTTTGAGATCGTGATATTCACAGAGAATCCCAAAAAAAGGGCCGACGCTATATTGGATAAGCTACCCAACAGCAGCTGCATTCGGAACAGGCTGTACAGAGATTCGTGCACTGAAATAGAAGGTAAGCTCGTGAAGGACCTCTCGCTCCTGGGAAGAGACCTGAACAGGGTAGTTATTGTCGACGACTGCCCCTTCTCCTACTCTCTTCATCCTTCTAATGCATTTCCCATCAAACGATTTTTGGGTTTGGCATCAGATTCCGAATTGATGGCCGAAGTACCCTGCGCATTGGCCAATCTTACAGTAATGAAGGCCAATGTTCCACTAGCTTTGAAATCCACAACTGTATCCAGAAGCCATCGATATTGGATGCCGCCAACGAAGCCACTTGGAGTTCCTCTACTGCCACCCATGACCGAGCTCAACAAGAAAAAGCATACGCTGGTTATTGACATGGACGGAACTCTTTTGGACTACAACTTGGATGTGCCCGTCTACGACAGCTACTACAATCTCAGCTACAAGAGGCCCGGCGCTGACGAATTCCTGGCCGAGATGGCAGATATGTTCGAGCTCGTCCTCTTTACTGTAAGCGATGGCGACAGGGCGAGGATGCTCATGGAGGACCTCTTCAGTCCCGATCACCTATCCATGTTCTCTCATCGCTTGTGCAGAGAGGCTTGCATTGAGTGCTGTGGGGCGTTTTATATAAAAGATCTGTCTCACCTTGGAAGAGACCTTGGTAAAGTCATTCTCATCGATGACAACCCCTTGGCCTAAGAGCTTCAGCCCTTCAATGCCATCCCCATTAAACGTTTCAGTGGAGGGGATGCGTCTGATCGTCACCTCACCCAACTTATTCCATTCCTCCGACAGCTCGCGCAGGAAGAGAATGACGTTCGCCCGCTCATCCGAGCCGAATACCACGATCTCGACTGCCTTGTATGTGTTCCACCACAGAGGCCAAATTAAAACCTTTTTTTTTTCAAATTTCAAACAAATTTAGGTTGAAATTGTATTGCTTGTCTTGCTCTAGATTACCACGATCTCGACTGCCTTGTATGTGTTCCACCACAGAGGCCAAATTAAAACCTTTTTTTTTTCAAATTTCAAACAAATTTAGGTTGAAATTGTATTGCTTGTCTTGCTCTAGATTATTTTCCAACTTAAAAAAACACAAGTTAATGGTCCAAGACCACCACACAGGCTAAATTAAAACCTTGTTTTTTTCAAATTTAGGTTTAAATTGTATTGCTTGTCTTGCTCTAGATTGTTTTCCAACTTAAAAAAAAAACACAGGTTAATGGTCCAAGACCACCATATAGGCCAAATTAAAACCTTATTTTTTTCAAATTTAGGTTTAAATTGTATTGCTTGTCTTGCTTTACATTGTTTAGCTTAAAAAGCATAGGTTAATGGTCAAATACCACATTCACATATAGTAGCCAATAATAACTATCCTTATTATCAATAAACAACTAAGTTATAATAAGTTTTATCATCTTTTAAAACAAAAATTATTGATCTCCATCCTCTTCCCTTTCTTTTCCGATTGTTTTCATCTTCCCTTTACAAATTTATATTCTTCTACTTGTCAAAATATGTACAGTAACTTTAATCATTGTTTATTTTGCAGTGGTTAAAATCATATTGTATTCCTTCTTTATCACTTCTATATCTTTATAGAGTGAGGTGTTGGCTTAGTTAGTTAGTGCACAACCTTTAAAACTTTGTTTTAACTTTCAAAATGACAAGTTTTGTTCTCAAAATATTTGCCAACTTTACATATCTGCAAAACCATAGTGGCATTAAAAGACAGCTCCATGAGAATAAAACTTGCTATCTGGGATTATGAAACAAAGGTTCTATATCTAAACTACTAAATAAGAAATATCATCTAGATAAGCACGTTTTTCAATTTGAACATTATTTGGTCACTCTCTTTGTACAATTGTTTAACCCTTCCAAATTTCCCAAAGTATAGACTTTTATGACACCAGCTTATATCCATCTTAACTCTAGTTCTATCATGAGCCAAGAGACATGAGTTTTGTACTCT
>JASDQU011313010.1:14066-24817 GCA_032191745.1 Picea mariana
ATAGGTTTTAAAGGCTTTCCCTATTATGAAATTGCTAATTCAGTTTAAAATTAGAAATCTCTTAAATGTAGATTCTTTACTAAGTTGACTTCCTGCTTTTTCCCTTATGTTCCCCTTTTTCCTTTTTATGATACCTCCTTTTCCTAGTTTCCTATTTTTTTGATTTTCCCTCTTTCCCCTTTTACTTAGAACTCAAAAAGGCAGGTGTGGAATAAAACCCCTTTTCCCTTTTATCATTAATTTAGTATCTTTTTAAATTATCAAAAGATAAAATAATTAATTCCCTCTTTACTTTTTATATCCACAGATTTTATTTCTTATGAATAATTTAATTTCTTACTCCCTTCATGTTAAAAATTTTTATGAAGACCATAATTATTACTTAAGTGGTTTTTATTTTAAATTTTATTATTTTATTTTATTTTATCTATTTCTTTTAATTTTTAATTTTTTTTTAATTTTTTTTTTTTTAAGGTAGACAAAATTTTACCCCTAGCAAAATTTTAGACTTAGAACTTAGATTTTGTACTGGGCGACATTTAATTAGGGAAATTGTTTTAAAATTTCTTAACCTGTTATTTGTCTTAGGGCCATCTAGGTTCATCCCTCTATCATCATCAATGCGACGTGCCCTTCAGGACGCACCAGGTGCTCCAAGGGTGCCACTCGCCTCATATGTTTCTTTGCGCAACGTGCCCTTCAGGATGCACTACGTGCTCCAAGGGTGCCACTCACCTCTTGACTGATTAGTAGACATCAATAACCCCTGGAATCAACACTCCTCTAGGTGAACTTGTGGGAGACTAAGGGATTCTAAGGAATAAGGCCCCCACCTTATTGCACACCTCTTAGAATCATCGTGAGTGACTGTCGCAGTCTGCCCTCATGACATTTTCGGTCCTCTCGAACTAGGTAATCGTTAACCTATAGTTTGAGCCACGATGGGAGTTCTAGTAGGTTGTGGCAGGGCTGCTATCCACACCTCTCCCTCAATATCTCTGGTAGTCGTGTGCGACCCCTTTACTCCATATGTGAGTCTAGTCAGCAAGCTATCGTCGGCCTGCATCATCAATAAATCATGTCAGAAAATATCCATAACATATCATCTAGTCAGATGCACTAATATCATAGTAAAATAATCAAACCCCAATGGCACACTGCCTGACTCGATCCAGAGTCCAAGGGGTTCCATCGATTCCTTTGCATCCTCAAGGTCCAAAACCCTACACACTCATTAAAACCGAGTCAATAGCACCTGTCTATGTCAATGTATTAAAACAACATGTCATCAACCCATAACGCATCGTAATCCAAGTTAAAAATTTTAATAGCATAAAAATCTGGATCACTTACAAGAAAGTGTCCTCAAAGAATGAGTTTGCTCAATGTGCCAGAGCAGGATGTTACAATTTCATACTTCTTATTTCAATGAATACGAATTTAAGAAAAGCTAGCTGAGGTGGCTAAAGAATAAGCAATCATTTTCTTCCCTCTTGGTATCAGTGATACATCATATTCTGTGAATCCTTCCAACAACTCTAGTACTGCTTTCATGTATGACCTCATCCTTGTGTTCTTGGTTTGGTAAATACCTTTAACTTGATTAATTACTATTTCAGAATCACCATGCATAACTATTCTCTTAGATTTCAACTCTTTCAAAGAATTTAACCCCAAGATTAAAGCCTCATATTAAGCTGCATTGTTTGTACATTCAAAAGCTAGTTTGAAAGAAAAAAAATTGAATCACCATTTGGAGGAACAATCCATACACCTTCCCCATATCCTTCTTTATTGAGAACTCCATAAAAATCCATATTCCACAACCCATCATCATCATCATCTTCCTTATCTGAAATGAGCTCTTCCTGCAACTATTCACCTTTCTTTTCTGGAATTTCTGGTCCATTCCCCCCCCCCCCTCTTTGAGACAGAAATCATTAAAAAAAATAGAATCCCCATNAAAAAAATAGAATCCCCAATATCAGTGTCAACAACATAAATAGGGTGATTATTAGGTATGTCTGGGCTACTTACCATGTATGCCAACTATTTTTCTCCATACAATCTTCTTTGTTTCCTAAACACTCGAATTGTATAATATGACATGTCCATATGCAAAGTACCCTTTAGTTTTGCTACCCAAGACCTAGACAATAGCATCCCAAATTTAGGTGGAATGTCAAAAACCACCACATCCATAAAAACACTTTTAGATGGGATCTGAGTTAAGGTGACAACAATATATTTAATCATCCCTAAGCATTTAACCTTCCTTGAATCAAATGAAAACAAGTCTTTATATGGCCTTGTGATATCCAATCCAAGATTTTCCATAACCACTTTTGGCATCAAATTGTGGGATGCCCCTGAATCTAACATGACATTATGTAGGGTCATATCATGAAAATTGAGACTGAAATAAAAAGGAGGTACTTCACTGTCATTATCACAATCTACTTCAACCCTTCGACCAAAAAGGAAAGTGGTATGGTAATCATGAAGGTATAGAGTGTCAGAGGTTTCTCTTGTTTTCAAAATTTTCATAATTTGACCTATGTATTCAGTATTCTTGATAAGCTCATTAAAATGGATTGAAACTTTTATCTTAGAAATTTCACTTTCAATATTGAAAGTAGGCTGAGATTTATCTACCTCTTTGATGTTAAAATCCTTCTTTGCATCTTGAGATTTCTTTGGACCATCATCCTTTGGATTTTTTTTTCTATGGAATGTCTTTCCTTGGAGGATCTTTCTTCCTTTGACTGGTAGAGGGATGATCAACTTGAGATTTATTTGGATTAACAACTACATTTTGGTTCCTGAGATTATATTGTTTCTAAAACTCATAAATGGAATTTTGATACCCCTATCTGTATTCTTATGAATCCATCAACATTTCATTATATTTTTCTTGCTGAAACATGTCATGCTCTTCTTTAGTCAAATGTATTTCAGAGTCATTTTCATCAAACATATGAATTTGATCTTCAGTTTCTTCAACAAAATCTTCAGCATAATTTTCTTGAAATGGAGGTCTAATTTGTTAGTCTCCCTGATTTCTTTGGTCTCATTGTATTATTTGAGGTACTAGAGGTCTCCTAAAATTTAGATTTCTTAATTGCGAGTCTTGTCTTTCTCTAGGAGGATGTCTATTATCCAAGGTCAAACTTTCTACTAATTTTTCCATATTTTTCACCATCATATCAAACTTTACATCTGAATATTTAGAGGATGAAGGTTGATTTTCTTCTTTGACCTTCTTTTTCTCAGTTTCAACTTTAATATTTATTTTACTAGATACCATTAAATCATCTTCTACCTCTATAGCATCATTCATCATATCAACTAAAGTGGAAGATCTCATTTGTCTTAAAAACAAAGAAAAATCACTACTGAAAGCATCATCATAATGCAATTGAGCAGCTCCAAGAGGGGGTTTGACCTAATCTTGGATTGCATTATACATCTTCATGAACCTAGTAGAAAATTCTTGCACTTTCTTAGCAAAATCTCTTTTCAAATTGCTATATTGTGTCAAGAGTTGTACTGTATTTTTCTTATCCTCCCATTTCTAAGAAAAACTATTTCAAAACCTGGAAAATCAGGAATATTTCCTGTTGCAAGTCCCTTGAACCATTTCTTGACTTCTCCAGCAAAAATTTGTGCAAATAGTCTCATTTTATCATCTTCATAGTCAACTTCCTCTAAATCAACAAAATCATTGGATCTGTCTAAATGTTGATGTGTTGTGATATCTCCTTCTGCATTATATATTTTAATTCTTTCAGAATAATTATGAGGTAAGTCATGTAATTGAGCAGGGATAACAAGAGGGGCATACCTAGCAGCCATGACTCTGATAGGAATCTATCTTGGAGTTGAAACTTGACTTGAAACTGAAGCTTTTGGGGAACTGACACCAATATTTGGGGAATTGACACTAGGAGAAATAGGAAATAAAGATTTAAACTCATTAATATCAAACATTGGCTTACTTAAATCAGACTCTGACATAGTTTTGACTAGAAATTTCTCAAAGTTTACAAGAAAAGGAACATCTTCAATACTTTTCACTTCAGACTTTGGCATGGAAAATGTTCTTTCTAAGGAAATTGTATGTATTTTAGATGATTTCTTCTGGCCTTTCCTAATGATTTTTTCAAGGTCAAAAGTAGCTTCTGGAGGATTTGGGTTTGGATTCTTCCTTGTATGAATCTTCTTGGGAACCAGGATTTCCAGTGGGGTCACCTTTTGTAATTGATCTTAATAATGAAATCACCACGGTAAAATTATACAACCAAATTTTGTACATGATTATTTGTTTACCCTCAGGAATCAAATCTTGAAACTTTGTCGTCATTTCCCAGGGAAGATTTCATCTTTTCTCCCCGGAAATGATGCAAAAATGTTATCACTCTGTAAATTATATTGGTTGCAACATAAAATCTCATAGGTAACCACAAAACTACTTGCAGACCGGAAGCTATCCTCTTGCCAGTCCAGAGAGGGCTCTCTCCTAATAGTTCTTCAATCAATACAATGGCTAGATTCTATGTGGATTAAAAGTATATGAAATGGTTAGTAGGGCTGAGAGAAATACCCATTGGGCAAGGAGTCATAAGTGAAATCAATTTTAGGTTTTGAGAACTTGGTAGAAATATTTTAATCTCATAGGATAGACAACCAACTATTGCTAGAATTAAAATATTAAAATATGGATAGATAAAAAGGAAACATGAAAATACACATAGAGAATCCAATATTAAATGAATTCTATATAAACTTATTAGACTGGAAGTGAATATCTAAAATAAGATAGACATAGAGGACAATAAAATGAATTATGCATCAAAGATTTCTTACTCGAATGAAGAAGAACATATTTAATGACAACAAAGGAGGAACACGTACACTGAGAATACTGACTACAATAGTTGAACACAAGAATCTTTGAGAAAAATCTCCAAACACTTGTATGTAGACCTTTCATTAATAACCAAGAAATGTTACAATACCAACAGTCTTCTTTACTCAACTCTCGAACCCCTCTATTGTATTTTTCATTACAATATATAGCATTACACTTCATTTTGATTCCATGAAGTATAAATAGTTAGGGTTTCATACCCAAAAATAAGTTACACCTGATAAACTGCTTACTTGACAAATTACCAAGTAATTTGCCACGAGTTGCTACAATTTAGGGTTTCAGTTTCTGACTACCTTGTATTCCCTAATACATTTATGTTACATATATTTAATGGAAAAATGATTCATTATAAAATATTGATGCTGACATAGGGAAATCATCCTATCTAGTAACTGAAAATACTTCTTTATGTGTTGACTAGTGATTTCATAGCAACCAAAATTTTTTTCTATGAAATCTCTATTAAGCAGTTTAACAACAAAAGTTACTACGAAATATCTGTTTTCACTTCTTGGTGTTTAAAACTACTTCAATATTGATCCAAAACATTTATATGACTTCAAAAAAGAAAAAAACATGTTTTTTTTTTAGTATTATCAAACTATTCCATTGCAACTTGAACCAGTAAGTCCAGATTATTTTTTTCTATTTGCTCCTTCCCCAATATGTCCTTTGTCATCAATGTCATGTTCTTCTTGTATATATTTTTCATTTGTTTGTGTAAGGGTAAATATATCTTGACCATTATTTTTCTATTCTCTAAGGCTTCTTCATAGAGGTCCAAATGTTCTGCTATCTTCTCTTTCATTTGCATATTTTCTTCTCTCAGTTTTACAATTTTATCCTAAGCCTCCTTCAACTATTTCTTTAATGTTTTATTTTTCATGTCTTATTTTTCTAAAGGATATTGAACCTCAAAAACTTATTCAGAAACAAACTGAACATGTGTCTCAGATTTGGTTTTTCAACATGGATTTTCTTCCTTGCTGATGATCTAGTTACAGGCCTACCAAGATTTTCTTTGTCAAGTACTTCTGGACTAAACATCACTTTTTTTCCTGGTGGAGGTTTGTCTTCTACAACATACTCAGTTTCATGAAAGGTAAATGTTTTATCTACATGAATTTCATCTGTAGTAATTTCATCTGTAGGAATTTCATCTGTAGGAATTTCATCTGCGAGAATTAGCTTCTTCGTTGCAGACCTGGTGAATGGTTTCCTGGGTTTTTCCACTTTTGTTGTTTCATGAGTGAAAATTATTTTATTTCCTTTCATCTTTCTCCCCTTACTTTCATGGGATTCCTAAATATCTACAACTATATCAACACCCTAAAATTACTTTTTACACTTCTTCATGGATCCTTTGCTAAAATAGGTTTTGTTTGTAGTCTCATGGGTTTCAATCACAATAGGTTGTTCTCTTTAATATCTTCTTTTCCTTTTCAAACTATTAGAAAATTCTTTAGTACTTTTGGAAGGAGTACTTCCCTTGGATGGTGAGGAACTAGTCATTTCATCAAAAAATCCCAATGCAGAAAAAAAGAGAATTTCATTCCCTCTTTGCTTTCTTAAGTTCTTCAAGGATAAACAATTTAATGAGACTGAAATGGAACAAACTGGGCTCAACTTGATTAGATTTAGCTTGTACTTTATTATCCATTTTCCCCCAGGATTCTACAAAGATATTATGGGACATTTAGGGATTTATTAACTGTAAAGTTCATAATAAATATGATATGGTATAGGTACACCTTGTTGAATCACCCCTCACAAGTGAAGTATCTATGTATTACTCTCAACAGTTGATCATGGCATTCCAACATGTAGCTCCTAGGAACCCATTTTGATAGGTTATCATTTTGAAATTATGTTTTGAAATAGTCATTGCAGTAGGAGGAATCCATGGGTGTCCCCTTGAACCACCTCTCACCTTGCATGGGTATACCTGTTATTGAGGAAATTGTCTGTTTACTGACTTGAATCTCCAATGATCCAACCTTCGTCTTGACCTCATCAAAATTTAGGGAAAATTGTTTATCCATATCCATGTGTCTTCCCTGTATCTTTCCACAGAATGTGAGGCATCCTACTTCCTGGAAGAATTCTCTGAAAATAGGATTTGGGTCCAGTAATTGCAGACCATGGGGTTCAAATCTCACTATGTGACCCCCTTTGTGTACTTTCTTCTTCAACTCATTTTTATCCATGGATGCTAGTAAAGAGTACTACGACGATGGTGGATGCATAGGGTATCAAAGCTTAAACAACATGAAGGGGAATCCTGATGTATTAGGGTTTATTTGGAAGATAGAGATATAGGGATTTCACAATAGGATTTCACAGAAAATAATATAGCACAACTTTGATAGGAGATTAGGGTATTAGCACCTAAGGAATCTGAAACAAACAATGAAGCCTCAAGGGTTTCCAATGATCAGGAAAGATTTTATAAATTAGCAACATGTTGAGTCAATCCAATGATTTCATAGTAGACAGACAATTTCACAACGTGTGTAGTTTCGCAGTGACTATAGGAAATTTTGCAGTGAAAACTTTCATGACCTCATTTCCATGATTTCCTAATCATTATGGAGATATTTAAAGTGATTTGACATGATAGATTAATTGCTGCGAAAATTTAGGAGATTTTGCAGCACATTTGAAACTGATTGGTTACACGTTTTGAAAATGTACAAACTAGATTGGGAAATCTATGAATCTTTTAGTACACGTGTAAACCTGCTCACATGACCTTATTATGACATGGTGTAATGATTTTAAAACTCACCCTCTCTAGTGATAACAAAGGATCATGTAACAAACCGACTTGACCTTGGGACAAGACTGACCACTTTAACTATGACTTGGAATGAAACTCTAACTCCCTAGACATGACTCAATCAAAACCAACTTCACTCATAAGTTAATGAACTAAAAACAAAATCATGGGACACTGATCCTAGGACCTTGAAATATAGTTTTTGAGAAGACAATACATGACCATAAGACTTAATCAACAAAGCCAACTATTTTTCCTTTGTAAATTAATACTCCCTAACACTTTGAACTTTTCATATTTTACTATGTTTAATTTTATAAAAGGAGATTCATCAAACACTTCATCTATGTCCATGATGATTATGTGGGAAGTAGGATCCCACATTATGCATCCCTTAACATAATCACAATATCAAAGATCTTCCTATTTGATATAGGTCTTACATAGAATGTTGATAAGCATCACAACCAAATAATTTCACATTTGAGTAATCACCAGATGACCTGCTCATACTTCTTCTGCGATCCTCCATTATTTTGCAACTGATGGTTCTCTAGTTACCAAATACCACAATCTCTTCTATCCACAACTATTTCTACAACTTGACATTACTGAACATGCCTATTCAATCCCATCTTCCTTGCAATACTTTTCAAGTTCCATGGATATGAACCTACCTTCATCATATATTCTCAAACACTTGATTGAACTTCCAACACATAAGCCTTTCTACAGACCCACCTTTCCAACCTAGACACACTGCTCAACCTCAAACTTTTCATTCGAACAACTTTGACCAAATCCGACAAAACCAACCCAAGTGAACCTTTGTCACTCACCTCTAGGGACTTCACACTGGAGTCTCAGTACTCCACCTTAACACAAACATTCCCTAAACCAAATATGGACAAGCCTACCAAGTAAGCCTCCACCTCTTATCTCTAGGCCCATTTACAATCGAGTTCACCTAGAATTTTATAGCCTTCATTGCATGCAATACATGGACATAATACCACAAGATACCCAAAAAAAATGGACCTAAAAAACCACGTGATTTGACCTAAAAAACAAATTTAACTCAGTATCTCTTTCACCGATTCAAGGTTAACCCAACACACATGCCCCCCCACATATTCAATCTACCTAAATCTATGTATATACTTTTAATAGGTGACCTGATAAACCATGGGTACACATTCCTATTAATGCCTTATAGACTTATGCCCATTTACATGCAATCAATAATTTTTACAACTCCAAGGTAAATAATTTTTTTTTTTAATTTCACGATGACCCAACCAAAAACACCCTACAAATTCTATGTGAACACAGGTGGTGAGACACTACAGAAAGAGAAAACTTCATTAACCACACTTGTAGCTGAATTTTCCTCTTTGTGGAGTCCTCTTTGGATGCTTGTTGTATTTTCCAACAATCCTTCTTGAGATGCCCATATTTTCCACGGAACCATTTTTTCCCTTGCCCTTACTATATTTTGACTTAGACATGTATGTACCTTTCTGATCTTTCCCTCTTTCTGTAGATTGAGCTCTGACCAGCATTGCTTCTGGTGTTGAAGTTTCTTTATTGTATCTTCTCCTCATTTCCTCAGACAATAGAGCTCCCACAACAATTTCATAATCAATGGCATCTATTGAGATGAACCACATAGATGTGACAAGATGATCCCAAGACTCAGACAATGAACATAGTAGCGTAACTTCCTTGTCCTCATCTTCGTACTTTACTTCCATACTAGATAATTGGAAAATCATAGTATTGAAAACATTTAAGTGATCAATAATTTGTGTACCTTCTTTCATCTGTAAGTTGTACAACTACCTCTTTAATAAGATTATATTCATCAAGGAATTTGTCATATATAGACTCTCCAATCTATTCTAGAAACTCATTATTGTCTCCTCTCCAACGATGTTAAAAATGACTTCATTTACTATATACAAACGAATGGCATTGAGAGCTCTTGCATCCAGATATTCCTAGTCCTCATTTGTCATGTTTGCCAATTTCTTTGACTTGCCCACCAAAGCCTTTTGCAATCCTTGTTGCACAAGTATATCCCACATCTTGAGCTTCCAGAGCTCAAATTTATTATTATCGTTGAATTTATCCACATCAAACATAGAACTCTGAACTTTCGCCATTAGCACAAAAAACAACCGCCCAAACCATAGCTTATATTAGATTGAGCCCTTTAAAAATAGAGGAATAATATTATATTCAAGGTTAAAACCCAATAATACAACTTTTAATTAAAAGGTTTTAAAAACAAATAATTTAAAAAAAAAAACTTTTATTAAAAAACATCACCTCTTCATTTAATAGGACACATCCTCCCTTTTAATACATCCACTCATTTAACATAAAGGCGATATTAATAAGAAATGTATTGTTCATAAAGAATCAAAATTCCACTTTCATTACCTCGTAAGTCCACTTTTATACATTGTAAATATCATGCATACCACAGTTATTGTACCCTCCACAGGTCAACTAGTGCGATATCCCATAAATTTAAAAGAGATGAACTCTTTTACCAACTATTTCCCCCACTCTTTCCAACGAGATTTAAATCATTATTTCCATCGGATCACCCATCAAAATGGATCAAAATCCCTTCGACATTGTGGATACGCAATGAGAATTTTCAGCCAACTAATATTTCGTTTGCAACGAATCTATTATTTTTCCTCCATCCTCTTCCATCCCGCGACACTTAGAGTGAACTCTTTCAAACAAGTTTGTCTCTACCTTAGCACACATAGATTCTCTCGACTCGTCTCACCTGCTCTGATATCCAACAACCAGGTTCTCTTCTCCTTTTCTCTCAGATGTTTCAAATTTGCTCTGATACCACTTTTTAGGCAGAAGAAGCATAAATAGAGAAAAATTAATTGATAAGAAAAAAAATCAAGAACCAAAAGACACAACAACAATCACGCAATTTAACACAGTGATTTACTTGGAAACCCAATACGGGAAAAAAAACATGGGGAAATGATAATCGATATTATTATT
>JASDQU011313012.1:3294-22377 GCA_032191745.1 Picea mariana
TACCGGGAGTGGCTGGGAGATCCATTCTTAATTGTAAGGGCCAGTGATCTGACCCAGAGAAGTTAAGGATATCCGCTTCCACCGCGGTGCCTTCCATCATAAGAGATTCCGTTATCAAGAATTTGTCCAGCTTACAGGCAATTTGGTGTATGCCTGTTCTCCTATTTGTCCAACTGTGCAAACCATTGTTGGTGTCCAGATCAATTAAGCGAAGCTCATCTATGAGAGCATTGAAGTCACTGGAGTCCTTGTCCAAGCGCCTTGAGCTCCTCTTTTTTCCGCTAGGCTGCGGATGATGTTGAAGTCACCACCAGTTATCCAATTTTTGTTTCGTGCTAGACTAGCAACATAACGCAGGCTTCTAAGGAAGGCCTGCTTATCCCTTGGGTTGGCCGGGCCGTAGACATTGGTTAGGTGTCCCGGCCTATTTGAACCTATAATCCTGTAATCAGCTATGATGGACCATTTGGTGGTGATGAAGTTTTCCAATAGTACTGCATTGGTGTTCCATAGTACCGCTAGACCTCCAGCTGTTCCTGTGGCGTCTATAGCTATTGTCGTCCCTTGTTTCCAGCAGTAGGGTAGAAGATTGTCAATGTCTTCTGAGGTACACTTCGTTTCCTGTAAGAGTACAATTTCTGGTTTTTCTGCTATTATCAGATCCCGTGGCAATTTTTGTTTGCTACGTCTGTTGAGGCCTCTGATGTTCCAGGTAATGATCTTCATGATGACGGGGGGGTGAGGAGAGGAGGGAAGCTGTCTGAAATCAGGTTAATTTGTCCTGAGTTTACCATAAAGTTTCATATTTCTTGTATGAGTTTGTTGGTTGACTTGCGGCCTCTTTTCTTTTCGTCCTTCTGGGTCTTAGCGGGGTTTTTTGATTGACTGCCCTGGATTCCTAGACCTTTACTGGCTCGCGCTGAGGACCCAGCTGAGGAGTTGAGGAACACTTTTTGGACCTTTCGTAGTTGATCTCTGGGTATGGTATAGAGTTTTTGCTGCCTATAGGCATGCTTGAGGTGCTCCAGATCCACCCCAGCAAGGTCTTGCTCTTCTAGATCCATATCCACCTCCCCTTCTTCTGTCTCTTGCAGATCAGGAGCCGTATCAGGGTGGGCTAGGTCAGGCTCCTTGCCCTGGCTCTGTCGTTCTATTCCTTGACTGATAGTTTGAGGTACATTACCCTGAGAAGGTGCATTGGGGTTTGCAGGATCTATGGGGTTTTCTGTTTGGTCTTGCAGTACGACAAACTTATTACTAGTTGAGGGATCTTTGCTTACCTGAGCCGGTGTTTTCCTTCCTCCTTGACGCCTTTTCCCCGCTGGTTGTACGAAGCCGTCCTTGTCTTTGCCGCTTTTTGGGTTCCCTTCTTTTTGAACCGTATTGAGTGGGCATTCCCTAAAGAGGTGACCATGCTTGTGGCATTTCCTGCAGTGGAATGGGATATGCTCATAGTCAATGGTTTGAGACCAATCCTCGTAATGATACTCCAGCGTAATGGATCCCGGGAGCGGCTTAGCAATGTTCAGATACACACAGATTCTTGCATAAGAGGTGTAGCGCCGTTGCTTTTTGGCCTCTGAGGATTTGACATATATTCCTATAGTGTTCCCAATGTCGGCCAAGACTTCTTCTAACCAGAAATCCTGGGGCAGGGAGTATAATCTGAGCCACACCGGAGTGTGGGTAAAGTATTCCTTCTCAGGGATGAACTTCTCGGTCCAGAACCTTAAGAAAAGTCTTGCCGAGTTGTAGAAATACGGGCTGCCGTCAAAGATGCGATTGCGATCCTCCAGGTTGTGGAAGATAATGGTGAAAAATCCCTTGGACCCCAGTTGCAGTTCATAATTCCCTTTCGGTTTCCACCAGTGTTGTATCCATTTGATCAGATCTCTCTCCGAGGGCCATAGCCCTAGGAATTTTCCCACCAAGGCGTAGTCCCTCATGTATTGCTTCTGCTTTGGTGAGCTGATGACGTATTTCGGGGCTTGTGGGGCTTGCGAGATACACTTATCCGGCACCCATGGGGTTGTCGCGCGGGCTGGGGCCACCTCCTTCCCTGGATCTATGTCCATTTCCTGGTTTTTGAAGGTACCCTCCTCCAGGAGCTCCGCACGTAAGTTTGGAGGCGGCTCAAAGGTTGGTCGCTTCGGGCCTTCTGTGGGACTACCATTTGCAGTGATTCGACTGTAGGAGACGCCTGGCGGATCCCCCTCCTTGCGATTCATGAGCCCCTACGGGGCTAGGCTAGGGCTTCGCAGAACAGGGCCACGGGGAGGAGCTAAACCCTAGTTGCAGAGCATTTTTCAAACATATCATATTCACCGTTTATTGGTTTTCTTAGTGGAGGTCTTGCTTCAAATATATGGCCAACACACCCTTATCAATTAAGAATTTGTGCATCAATGTCGGTATCGTGCAAAGGAAACGATCATGGAGGTTGTTATAAAACTGTCTTTTGACATCATCCAAGGATATACGCTCCTCTTTTGCTTGTTCTTTGCAAAATTCTTCCATGATTTTTTTGACCCACTTGTAAATATTGGCTCAAACACCATTAATTAGTTTTGATAACAATTCCTCATCCTACATTGCATTATTAATGTGTAGCTTGATCAATATATTTCTTTGTTTTCTTTGGCATTGCCTCCAACAATTTTTCGTGAGTTTTAGTGAAAAAGTGTGCCCATGCCTATGCAAGTGTTAGTCAATTTATCCTGGCATAGTTTTTCAAGTAATATCTAACTTCCTTTGTCACCACTCACAAATCTTCTCCACACTTTGCATGTTCCTAAATATGTCAATAGATCGTTCAAAACTAGAAACCTACCCAGCTTCTTTCCCAAGGCTACTCACCATATTTTTCCATTTCTCCAAGTGGATTTTAATTCAATAAGTTGCGCATTTTCCAACTCCCTTTCCTTAAAAAGGTGTGCAAAGAAACCTTCTAAAGAATCATTCCTCCCTTGTTTTCCCCATATCTCTTCTCTTCTCAAGTTTAGATTCAAATCCCTTCCACAAACCACATTTTGATATGGGAAAAACAAGGGAGGAATGATTCTTTAGAAGGTTTCTTTGCACACCTTTTTAAGGAAAGNAAGGTGTGCAAAGAAACCTTCTAAAGAATCATTCCTCCCTTGTTTTCCCCATATCTCTTCTCTTCTCAAGTTTAGATTCAAATCCCTTCCACAAACCACATTTTGATATGGGAAAGCGTTATCTCCATGCACCTTTGCCCAATGATGTTTCATGTTATCACAAGGTCAATAACAGTTAACAAAATTATTTCTCTTTTTAGGACTTGGGCTACCTACATGCATAAGATGATTCAGTCTAAAGTGTTGTTCCTTTTAAGTTACAATTAGATCTCCACCCCACAACTAGTCTCCCTGACTTCCCATTTGAATTAGCCATTACAAAATCCCATTTTGGGATAACTCTCTAAAGAAAGACTATTATTTCTCTCCCCCTTTCCTTGAACAAACAAAACCTATGGATTATATTTTTTCACTAATCTCTTGAGTGTTTTTTTCAAGGAGCTCCAAAAACCCTAATGTTTATGGATGAGAAAAACATGTTTTCCTCTTTTGTGAGGGTAACCCTACTTGAAGAACCTCTTGAATTGATTGATGCCTTCTTAAATTCACATCCTCATTGGATTACTCATTTTTCCATTTAGATATTTAATTTCTTTCCTTGGCCTATTTTTACTAGCTTTGTGTTTGGGTCCATTTCCATTCCTCCTTCCCCCAGTGTTATCATTTTATTTCCCTCCTACCTTCTTTGTCCTAATCTTAGCTGTTATATTTTCTAGGTAACATGTTGGTTTCTCCCCTCTCCCATATTTAGATGTTCTATACCTAATCTCTCCCCAAAATCTTCCACTTGTGATTGCTTTATCCTTTTTTGTTGGCTTCATTACTCCATAAAGTTCTTGACTCTTAATCCTTCTTATCATTTCTTCCCCTTCCTAATTACTACCTCAATTGGAAAAAGGGATGATTAGGGTAGCATGTAATCCATTATTCACTTCTTCTATCCTCCCTTCTCGATACTCACTCCTTTTAAAATATTTAGCTTCCATTAAATCTCTTGCATAATATTGATCCTCCTCTATTTGCCTTCCCTTTTTTTATTTCTTGATGGTCCATTTCCATAGTGTTAATCAAATATGCTCTTAACTAGAAATGTGCACTTTTAAGTATTGATATTCTTTCTCTTTCAATCCTTGTTAGGGTTTTAAGGCTCTTCATTATATAACTCATTTGTTTTGTTGAGCTCTCCTCCTTCCTCATTGGTTCAATTGGTCATTTTCTTTGTTCCTCGTTATTTTGATTCTCACTTCCAAAAGAACAAAGTGTGTTCCTTCCATATCCAACATGTTGAAGCATCAACTACATGTCCTCTAGGTATTCATCCTTTTCCTGTTATGGGCATGCATTTTTCAGATGACCATACTCCCTGCATGTCCCACATCTTAAGTCTATATGCATGTAATCCAAAGTTTTCCTAAAGGTTAAATACCCCACCTCAATCTCAATTCCATTTAGGAGGCCATCTTCAAAATCTAGTTCTATCAAAAATTTTGCATTGGTTTTTCTTTCCATCCTACTAGTCCTCTCATCCACTTCCATAAACTTAAAAATTTGTTGCTAATTTCCTTGAAAATATTCAATTTCCAAAATTCCAATGGAAGATATGGCAAGTTTACTCATAACGACATCATGTTGACCTTCTCCTGTAAAGGATCAAAACACAAAGTCCAGTAACACATATATAAGGTGTAGGTTTCCCAACTCTAGATTCCAACCCCTATCATGGCTCTATTTTCCTTGTCTTTTAACAATAAAGTGATGAACCCTCTTTATACCAATTAATAGAAGGTTGGATTGTACCCTAACCTCCTCTTTTGTGCCTCCTCTGAACCTTCTCCATCCACTCTTTTAGTATTTTCTATGTTATAGACCTTCCATAAATTTTCCCTATTAGACCCACATCAGAGTAGATATAAGTTTTTTTGCAGAGGACACTGAGGTCTATTACTAGTTTAGTTATTTCTTGTCTTAGTTAAATACAAGTAGCTCACTTTCTCCTTCTATATAGTCCTTTTTTCTCATATGTTGAGTTAGGGCTTATTTCTAAAACCTTTTGGATCTTTTGAACCCTTATCCCTCCTTGTGTCTCCTAATATGTTTGAAAATTTCACTCGACTCCTATCCCTAAATTTGATGAATAGATCTCCATTGATTATAATAAAAGAAAGAGGTTTCTATGGTGATTTTGGAGAAAAAATTACCTTGAAGAATATCTTCTTCCCACACTTCATTCTTCTTCTTCTTTGACACTTTCTTTGGAGAGATTACACTTTGATTTTCTTCTAGTGGGTGGCCCACTAACCCTGTTTCCACTCTCTCCACACCCTTAACACCTTTGATAATGGACCTATCATGTTTGTTCTCCATCAAAATTTTCTTCCCACCCTCACTCTTCGTGATTTGATAGATGATGTTACAACCTCCTTTGGCTCATTACAACTCTAGATAGATATGTGATTTTGGGATCTCCTCTATAATTTTCATAGACATTGATTAGGTACCATCCTTGCAATAATACCCCATCACATTCTCCTCCAAACTACTTGAGATTAAGTACCCCTAGATCCTATAACCTCCCTCTAAAAGGTATTTATCTTCCTTCTATGACTATCATGAGTTGATAATTTATTGTTTGATCCTATCTTGCATTCCATGTACTTCCATCCCTCCTTTATCTCTTCCTAAGTAGTGAAAATAACTCTTTCCATGTTGCTTCATGGTTCCTCAAAGTAATCAACCTAATCCTCTTCCACCATTTAACCCCAAGTTTCTTAATAACTCATCATTACACACACACACACACACACACACACACACACACACACACCAAATCTCCTTAATTAAAAAATATATACATATCCATTAATGCAAGTTTTATTTATATGTTATCACAACAACTTATATAATAATCTTCATTTCTACATTTGAACAATGATTTATGTTTATACTTATTTTTTAACCAAAACAAAAGATTATATCCATTAAAAAGAAGTTTTGTCGAAGCTAATATCAGTTACATACAAAATTTTAAAATTGTGCTCCAAAACTAAGCATATTTCTAGTATAACTAACATAAACTCTAAGGCCTTTTCTATACAAACATTCCAAGTAGTTTTGAAAGTAACTTGCTTTACAAATTTACCCAACAAAATAACTATTCTGTAAAACATAAACCAATCATGGAGGTGCACTATCTCGAGCTTCTTTCCCCTCAACAGAATGAGGAGAGTCAATTTCTTCCACATCCATGGGATCATGGACCTAACCCACTGTATCTTCCTCTCTGAGGTCTTCCTGCAACGAATTATTGGAGCCATGGTTGTTGGAGGCAAGAGAAGGTGAATCCAATTGTTGTGGGACGATCAAGGATTGGACTTCTTAACATTTCTCTTCTAGCACATCAATCCTTTGCTTCTGTAAGAGGAGGAGATTCATTATATTGGTGGCATTGGTGATGCTATCTTGCTCCATCTCTGTAATTTTCAAGGAGATGTGCAAAAGGGAATTGTTGTTAGCCTGGGTAATTTCTTCACGTAGATGAAGAATTTTCCAAGCTTCCTTCCACTTAGGGTTATCCATATTTTTCTTAAGAGGACCATGCACAAAATCACTTAAAGAGAAACCAGACCACACAAACCCCATACAACAATTTCGAAATCTAATTTTAAAGAAAACTTGCAAAAATAAAGGAATGTTATTCTGGATAAACGAGTCTGATACATAAAAGCACATCACAGGAAACTTCCATAGGAAAAATAATCCAAAGAACATGATATTTCCTAGTCTGAAATAAATAAAATACTGGCATCAGAGACGCGGCTCCACTCGAAATCACCACCCATGAGCACCTATGTACACTTGTGTATGCGTTGAACCCACACTAGAAGCCTAATTGCTTCCTTAAATCCTGGTCCACCACACCTCCAACCTCTCCATATCAGCCCCACAACTCCCATGGTAAATATTTCACAACAATGGTTTTGTTGCAACCAAGGTTCTACATTACTAGCGAATTCCCACATTTCAACGAGAGTTCACATAATTAACATTAAATACCAATATATCACCCGAGATGATCCATATGTGCAAACAATGGAGGACACCTGCCATATGTCCCTTGACACATCCCTTTATAAAATTGCATTGATTATTAAATAAATGATGTTTGCTTCCCACTAAGGTATAGGGGTATATCCATGCACCTCGCTTTTTATGAACAAACTTGGACATAGGGAGGAGGCCACCTTAGCCCAATGATCAACATTTATGTTGAGCTCACTTTTGATATGGAAAAATGAAATTTTATCAAAGTTTAAAAGTGCTTTGTTGATCCTTGAGATAAGTGTGCTTAAGGAATTACCCCATGACATTGATTGACCAATCATGGCTCTAATTACCAACATTGAATCCCTTAGGAAAATTAATGTTTTGAGCCCCTCTTCCTTTGCGATATACAAACCTCTCCGTAGTGAATATGTCTCGACAAGATTATTGGAAACATTCCCATTCCCCTAAGAGTAATAGGCAACTATGTTTCCTCTAGGATTGTGCAGACTCCCCTCTGCAACTACGACCCCTATTATGTTTATAATTCTATTAATGATTTATATCAAAATAATGAACCAAAACAATACTAGGCCTATATTTTATGTTGAGTAAGCATCAATGTGACACAAAATCTCAATAGTGGAATTTCATAATATTTTAATGTGTACCAATAAATTTTATTTTATTTTCCTCGGAAAAGAGCACGGGAAACCCTCGAGTACTTCTCCACATTTCGTGGATGGTAAACGAGGTAAACCGTTCGGCATGGTTACGGGCCTAACCTAGTGGGGACATCAAGTGAAGTCCTATACAGGCTCTTGGCCGAGAATTCGACCCCATAACCTCATTCGAGCAAACAACGACACTCATCCACTTGAGTTAACCCACCAGGCTATATCAATAAATTTCAATATATTAAATATATGTGAAAAATTTATAAGATATAACATTAATATTAACAATAATTTCCATATCAAATAGATGATACTAAATATGTTTGAATTACTCTTTCAAAATTTATAATTATAATTTTGTGATATCTTAATGTATATGAATAACTTGCAATATTTAATATTTATTAAATATATAAGAATAATTTATAAGATTAATATTGATATTAACACTAATGTCCATATCAAATGGATGATGTTAATAAAAAATGAATTGTTAATAGAATAAATTAAAATCATATTTATGATTTTTTAGGTTTGATAATCACATTTTGATTTTTATAATTTCAAAATAATGTCCATATCAAATGGATGATGTTAATAAAAAATGAATTGTTAATAGAATAAATTAAAATCATATTTATGATTTTTTTAGGTTTGATAATTACATTTTGATTTTTATAATTTCAAAATTAAGATTTGAAAATAAATTGATAATAGAAAAAATGATAATTATATTTATATATTTTTTAGATTTGATAATCAAATTTTGATTTTTATAATTTCAAAATTAAAATTTGAAATTTAAGTTGTTTAAGTTTGAATATTTAATTATAAATTTTAATTAGCTAGGGTTAAAGTTCAATCTAATGTTCAATGTAATTACATTCACATATTCACAGAGGTATACATACCCTACCCTCCTTTGGATTTGAACCTTTGACCTCCAATGAAAAAACACATGTTCTTAACCATTAGGCCCACTCAAGTTGTATACATCATGTTTACCACTACTAGAGACTCAAACAACATTAATTGCATTTCATTATCTAAATTAAGCAAAATGAATGGTTTCCTTTCTTGGTTTGAATCGTTTTATTCATAGTTTCTCTTTGTCACCCTTTAAAGACATCCATGAAAACATTGCTTACTACTACTTAGTCATGTATGTATCCCTTTCAATAATAACCCCCTCCGTGATATGGTAAGTTATTTTTTAAAGTTTTGAATTTGAATCCATCTATTTTATTTTCCTTTGAAATCATTCTTAGTTTTTTCAATCCATTAAAGTTATTATTTTTTTTTTCTTGTTTTTTTTTGCTAGAAAAACATTTTCATTTAGGTAGGTTTCCTTTGTATAGTTGGTCTCAATCGTCTTATTGAGCAATATCTTATCAATATCTAGTAAAATTAGGGGTATTATTTAATATCCCTTAAACGAACGTGCTATATCACAGGTTCATTGGGTGGAGACCTTGTGCTCTCAATGCAAATCTACACTTAAAATGTATATTTTCATAATCTAGTCCATGAATTCATCGAACTCTATAATGACCTTATCATTTAAAGATATACTCTATTTTGGTAATCTAGTCCATGAACTCTATAATGACCTTATCATGTAAATATATACTCAATCAAACTCTACATATATTTTAGTAGATGTGATAATTCCATCAATAATATGTTTACGTCAATTTTAAGAAATTTATTCAAGGAATTTGTATTACTTCTAATTTTTTTATATCTCATAGATAGACATGGGAAATTCATCAATTTCACCCAAATTAGTGTTATAAAAATAAAACTTGAAATTAAGTTAAATTTGAAGACATTAATTAAAGAAAATGCTAACTCTATCTCAAAACCATAATCATTTTTTCTATAATCCTACAACATTCAAGAGTGATAAAGAAAACAATTAAATAATTCTTAAAATAAAAATAAAAAACTTATTTTATATTATAATAATATTATTATTTAATTTAAAATTAATTAATTGAAGATTAAAAAACTTAAAATTTCTTAAATAAAAAAAATTAATATTATATAATAATAATAATATTTAACTAAAAATTAATTAATTTTATAACTAGTTATAAATAATAACTAAAATTGTCCTTGAGGTGTAGGACAGTCGGTGACGGAGTGTGTTGTTAAGCCACTCCGTGATGTTAAAGTTACAGGTTCGAAACCTGCGGGGACAAAAAATCCAACCATGTTAAGGGTTGGTGTGGCTCAGGCCGGGTGCCATCCCCGGGTGATTTTGACGGCTTAGATGCCCCTCAGTCGCGGTTTCTCAAGCCACAGGTTAATCACAGGTCCTACACAAATTAACAAACAAAAAAAATTAATAACTAAAATTAATTAATTTTATAACTAGTTATAAATAATAACTAAAATCTATTAAATTTATAAATTAAGATTTTAAATCTTTTCATATCTGCTAAACTTCTACAACTACTCAGACCAGCACTAAGAAATAATGTTATTGTTAATGATCAAGTAATTGCTCTCCACGTTTAACTCCCAAATAATATTAATTTAATTTATTTTTACAAAATAAATTATTATACCGTTGAACCTCTAAATTCAGATCTACCTCCAAGTTTTCAAGTATTATTTGGAGAAGGTTTCATAGAATACCGTTGAACCTCTAAATTCAGATCTACCTCCAAGTTTTCAAGTATTATTTGGAGAAGGTTTCATGTTGACAGTACATATTATAAGTCAAATCAAGAAACTTCGATGAAAGCAGTAAGCCACCAACGCCACGTTAACAACGAAATATCCAAGACGAGCCGCAATTACCGCCATTGTCAAAAATTGTCAAAAACTTCATCCACATAATCAATTATGCCGGCGCCTTTTTCATTAAAATTAATTTCGTTTCTTTGAAAGAAGAAGTGCTCGGTGATGTTCGGTATCTAGATCATAGCCATACATAGGTGATATCTTTGAAGAAAGAGTTATTTTTTGTAAATTCTGGTGATGTAAAAAATTATATTATCAATATAATTGAGAAATTTTTTTTTGCTGGAAAAAGTGTTTGGTGATTAAGTGTCTATTAATGGGTTATTTATGACAAGTCCAGGTATGCTATAAGTCAAAGATGACTAGCATGGTATGTCATCAGAGTGGACCATGTTAGTTTTTAAGTGAGGAAGATTTTTATCACATTAATTTGGGGACTTGTATCCTAAAGCTAGTTTTTGGATTGTCAAAGTTTTTGGTGGGGTAGTGTTTTATAAATCGTTTGTCTCACAATTAATACATATGTGGGTTTAAGAGCTCATAAGTAAAGAGCTAGGAAAATAAAGAGCTAAAGAAATAAATAGTAAGATATACAATCAAGTTGTATTTGTTTGTTAATGGAGAAAAGTTAGATACATGTTCTGAAGCCAACTTTAGAGAGTTAGAGAGTTACCAAGAGTGAACAGAATAAACCAAGAGCTCTTGAGATTGTGCATGTAAATTATGTACTTGGGTAATTAGTATTGAATGGCCGGACCGCTTCAAACACTAGGTATGGATTAGGGCAGAATATGTTTAGTCGTAGCTTATTGAAACAGATGATGTTTCAATTTTATATTAAACTTGTTTAGGTAAATCATGTTGTTTACTTACTTCAGCTTTGTTAGTTGGATATGGTATGTTGTTATGAGATATAATTACACTGAAATCAATTTATTGTTTCCTCTCTATGTCTTTTTCTATTCGGACATTTTTCTATTCATTGTTGAAGATAAGCTTGATGCCCAGCCTACCTGCAGTCATCAAATCATACACAACAGTGTAATAAATTCCCTGCAGCTAGTTTTGACTTTCACCCAAGACAACTGTTGATCCTCTTAAATAGATTTTAGCAGATTTGAGCTTATCATCATATATTGAAAGCATGTGGTTGTGGTTAGGATATTTTCCAACTCTGTTTTATATAAGCAGTAGAAGTCCGTAAGAATAACAAGTGCAACAACCCCGATTGTAATTGAAGATTGTTGGCAATATAAATCTGGTTTATCTTTCTGCATATTCAACATAATTGAATACTCTGTTTTGTACTCTGTTTATTGCACAAAGTTTGTTTTCTTTTCTCACAGATTGGTATTAGAGCAGGTTATAGGAGGTGTTTTGTGTATATATTGTGGTTCTTTAAAATGTTTAGCAACAACATGTGGCAGCAAGTACCATAATTTGATGGAAAAAATTATGATGTTTGGTGCATCAAGATGAAGACCATTTTCTGCTCTCAAGAGTTGTGGGAGCTACTTAGTCATGTATGTATCCCTGTCAATAATAACCTTTTAAAGAAAATGCCAACTTTATTTCAAAACCATAATCATTTTTTCTATAATCCGACAACATTCAAGAGTGATAAGAAAAACAATTAAATAATCCTTAAAATAAAAAAGCTTATCTTATATTATAATAATAATATTTAATTTAAGTCCCCTAGGTGTAGGAGAGTCGGTGATGGAGTGTGTTGTTAAGCCACTCCGTGATGTTAAAGTCACCGGTTCAAACCTGCCGGGACAAAAAATCCAACCATATTAAGGGTTGGTGTGTGATCCCAACAAACAAAAAATATATATATTTAATTTAAAATTAATTAATTCAACACTTAAAAACTAAAAAAATTCTTAAAATAAAAAAACTTATCTTATATAATAATAATAATAATAATAATATTTACTTTAAAATTAATTATTTCTATTAAATTTTTTTTTATAGATAATTACCAAAACCTATTAAATTTATAAATTAAAATTTTAAATCTTTTCATATTTGCAACTCACCAACACTAAGAAATAATGTTATTATTAATGCTCAAGTAATTGCTCTCCACGTTTAACTTCCAAATAATATTAATTTAATTTATTTTTACAAAATAAATTATTAAAAAACATAATACACAAAGAGTTACCGTTGAACCTCTAAATTCAGATCTACCTTAAGTTTTCAAGTATTATTTGGAGAAGTTTTCATGTTGAACATATATATTTACGCCGAAAGGCGTACACCTATTGACAATGGGTACAATTAATCACCTTTTAATCATAAATTTCAATCTTAGGATTGGCAATTGAAGATGCTGGCATATTCTTCGTCGTCCTCTCTAATCAATGGATGAGATTTTGATAAATTAACTTCCACTCATTTATAAAAGCGTACGTTTATGTGATTACTTTTTCACATTTACTAAATAAGATTAAAAAATTACTTGTTCATCAAATTGCCACATTCAGTAATTAAGAAATAATAACACTGATTAAGAAGCTGTACGGATGCGTATGGCCCGATTAAGAAGCTGGACAGATGCGTATGGCCCCGTGGATGTTAACTGCTACCGTTTCATTTGTGTGGGCGTGGATGTGAAATGCTATCATCTGTGAGCATGGATGTGAAATGCTACCATCTGTTAAATTCGTATTGTATCTATCTAGGGTTGCAACTTTTGACATTCCGTTCGGTTAAGCCAGCCGTCATTCCTTCTATGAACAAGCCAGCCGTAAGCCTATCGGCGTTCACCAGCCGTGAGTACTCACGGCTGTGCTAGTATAAGTCAAATCAAGAAACTTCGATGAAAACAGTAAGCCACCAACGCCACGTTAACAACGAAATATTCAAGCCGCAATTACCGCCATGGTCAAAAACTTCATCCACATAATCAATTATGCCGGCGCCTTTTTCATTAAAATTAATTCCATTTCCATGAAAGAGGCTAAAGAAGTGCTCGGTGATGGGACCTACACTCTCTCCATTGTTACCCAGCCTTCCTAAGTGCCTAACGATGGGTTATTTATGACAAGCCAAGGGATGCTATAAGTCAAAGATGACCAGCAAGGAATGCCATCAAAGTTGACAATGTTAGTTTTAAGTAAGGGAAGATTTTTATCACATTAATTCAGGGACTTGTACTTTAAAGCTAGTTTTTGGATTGACAAAATTTTTGGGTGGGGTTTGTCTCACAATTATTACACATGTGGGTTTAAGAGTCCAATAGATAGGCAAAAAGTTAGGAAAATAAAGAGCTAAAGAAATAAATAGTGAGACATATAATCAAGTTGTATTTGTTTGTTAATGTAAAGAAGTTAGTTACATGTTTTGAAGCTAATTCTAGAGAGTTAGAAAGTCACGAAGAGTGAACAAAATAAACCAAGAGCTCTTGAGATTGTGCATGTAAATTATGTACTTGGGTAATTAATTAATATATGAGTAGACTATTGTCCCTTAATTGTATTATTGTTGTGTGAATGCATGAATGTATATTAATTAGCAATATTATGTAAAACCAATAAGTTAAGGCAATTGTGTAGAGTTTGTGAGAATTGGGCACACTATGTCTTTGGTTACATTATGCCTTTGTGTTATAACCAACAATGGTATATAATCAAATTGATTGGTTTTTAAAAATCATCTCCCTATCTTTATCTACATTTTGAAAATTTAAGTCTAACACAAAGTAAGGCTAAAAGAGAATAATTACCTCTTTTATAATCTATGTCAATTTTGAAGTAGGCACTATATTCCAAAATCACAACTTTCAAGGGTAGAATTTGTTAATAGAAATGACATATGAAAGATGATTTCTCAAAGAACAAGGGCAGCGTGGCTGCGTGTACTGCCTCCCCACGCTGCCCGCTGTACCGCGATTTGAATTCCAGAACCCACTTATTTAATGCCAAGACCAATCTGTGCAGTGAGGGTACTGCCAGTCTGACAAAGTATTAAATATAAATAATATAAAATAGAAATTTAACTTACCCAGTTTGTAGTTTGTAATGTTATTGAGTTAATTTTTATCTYGAAATRHRTGAAGGCTGCAATAACACTATAAAGTTATCAGCCAATGAAAGGWAAGAAAATTCAATTTTTTTACATATTAAAAAATAAGAATTTTAGTTTCTTATGTTATACATTAAGATTTTTACAAAAAATTTAAAGTCAGACCAAATTAATAGAAAAGTCAACCCCAACTCATCACTATGTATACTGCCTGGGAGGCAGTACAATAAGGTCTCTCAAGGGGAAAAAATGGTAAAACAACAAACCCAAAGTCAAKATTGCTATCGAATTAATCCTCACAAGGCAACTCCAAAAAAGGACATAAATCACTYCAACCTTGAAACATTAACAAAGGTCCCTACCCCTCCCTCTAAARCAACTGATGTCAACATCGATTT
This sequence comes from Picea mariana, assembly GCA_032191745.1. NCBI lineage: Eukaryota > Viridiplantae > Streptophyta > Pinopsida > Pinales > Pinaceae > Picea > Picea mariana. Next base: position 18,292 of record JASDQU011313012.1, read on the forward strand.
GGTCATGCCAAAAGATCCAACGCGTCATACATGTCACTACACTTGAAACCCTATAAAGAAGAGAATACATATATAACAAACCAATCATTTGCAAGTTTTCAATTCTTAAAATTGTTCACATTGATTTCAATAATTCAAGATACCTCCTAAGTCGCCTTCCTCAAATGAATATGAAAACACTATTCTTCCTAACCCAAACTAAACCCAAACTATAGTGTACATCATCCTCTTAAATATTTATCTTCTTTGTATTAACTATTTTCCCCTTAGAGTTTTAGAGAAGGTTCATGGTGGGCTAATCTCATTACAACACCGTCAAAAAAATCATAGGACCATCAACCCATCATTTCTCCAACACTGCTCTCTCTGACCCTAACTATAATGTACATTGTCCTCTTAAACATTAATGTTCTCTATATTAACTATTTTTCCCTTAGAGTTTATGAGAAAGTTCATAGTGGCCCAGTCCTAAATTTCAAAATTTCCATCAAATTTTCCTTTTTTGTGAGGCTAACCCTACTCTAAGGGCCTCCTGAATTCACTGTTGTCTTCTTGAATGCACCTCCTCATAAGCTTACTCCTTTTCCATTTGGATATTTGACTTCCTTCCCTAGCCTATTTTTGTTGGCTTTGTGTTTTGGTCCATTTCCATTCCTCCCTCCCCCAATATTACCATTTTGGTGCTCTCCTGCATTCTTTGTCCAAATCTTAGCTAGTATCTTTTATAGGTAACATGTTGGTTTCTCTACTCTCCTATCTTTCGATGTTCTATACCTAAGCTCTCCTCTATATCTTCCACTAGAAATTCCTTTATCCTTGTTTATTGGCTTCACTACTCCCTAAAGTTCTTGACTCCTAACCCTTGTTATATCTTCTTCATCTTCTTGAGTACTACCTTAGATGAGAAAATGGATTATTACAGTAGCCTGCTATCCATTATTCACTTCTTCCATCCTCCCTTATTGATACTCATTCCTTTTAGAATATGCATCTTCCATTGAATCTCTTGCATAACATTGATCCTCCTCCGTTCGCCTTCCCTTTTGCTATTTCTTGATGGTCCATTTTCATAGTGTAATCAAATATGCTTTTAACTCACAAGGTTCACTTTTAAGTATTGAGATCCTTTCTCTTTTAATCCTTGTCATGTTTTTAAGGCCCTCCATAATATGACTCATTTGTTTTGTTGAGATTTTCTACTTCCTCATTGGTTCAATTAACCATTTTCATTATTCCTCCTTATTTTGATTCTTATGTTGATTCCCACTTCCAAAAAAATAAAGTGTGTTCCTTCCATAGCCAAGATGGCAAAGCATCAACTACATGTCCTCTAAGTATTCATCCTTCTCCATTTATGGGCATGCATTTTTTTTGATGACCATACTACCTTCATTTGAAACATCTAAAGGATATATGCATATAATCCAAAGTTTTCCTAAAGGCTAAATACCCTACCTCAATATCGATGCCATTTAGGATGCCATCTTCAAAATTGAGTTCTATCAAAAAAAAATCATTGGTTGTTCTTTCCATCCTAATTTCCTTGACACTATTCAATTTGCCAAAATTACAATGGAAGATATGGCAATTTTACTCATAAAGGCATCATGTTGACCTTCTCCCTTAAAGGATCTAACATCCCCACTACAATCCCCAGTTTAATTAATGTATAATGTAGAAATGAATGTGGCTATGGCCAAGCGATGTAATATGTGAAATGTATTAAATAATGTGATACCAATTGTTGGGAATATGGACAGAGATGGGGGTTGATTAATCCACAAGAGGGGGGAATGTCTAGGAGTGTCTAAGAGGGGCCCAAGGTGGAAATTAATTGTGGATATTAATCCAAAAACACATTTATGAATTTATTATCTTTTGGGTCAACCATCTATTTTTTTGTTTGAGTGTATGAGAGCCCAATTATTGACTACTTGTCAGAGGGTGGGTGTATGAGTCACATCCAATAGTTATTGGAAGCATGGGGATGAATTATATTCAACATTGGGTAGAGTGAGCAATCAACTTTCTTGGGAAAATAGAGGAAATTCATACGGGGATAATAGACAGTTTTTCACATTGAGTTTGGCATGAACAACAAGCAGAGAAGAGGGAAAAAAAGTACCAGAGTTAGAGAAAGAAGGCTGGGCGAATTCTGGAGCATGCTAAAGCATTTTTTAAGCATTTTGGAGCTGAAGATTGAAGAGCTACGTTGCCATGCCTAAAGAGTGAACTAATGTGGGAGTTGCATTGTAACAACAAGATTTTGTTGGTAGATTTTCTTGGCAGTGAGTTCCCTTGAGTTCCCAATAGAGATATTCTTGATTACCTATGCCAGAGAGACCCTAGTAATCAAATGGGATGCCTAATGGTCTGATAGCAGTGAAGGGGTACATTTCTTGGGTTGGGCATGTCGAGAGGAAGAGAGCTGGAGGAAATTCAGGATAGTTGTAGGAGAATACCAATGGGTTGTGGGATATTGAGTTGTGAGGGGGCTATGAGAGGCACCCTTCTCTTGTGGATTCCTAGCCCCAACTCATGGGTGACTTGTTATTGATATTTGGAACAACAAGTATATGGTTGGGTGGAACATCCTTCCTAAGCAATTGGTTGCATAAACTTTCTTTTAAAGATACGTGTTTATCTAATATTTGAGTTTCCTTATGAGTCTTATGGATGTGCATTTTACTCTGTGAATGACAATGGTTTTTATGTGTTGTTATATATGATTTATTAGCTACATTCATGTTCATTTAGAATGATGTAGATGCATTTAATTATGGGTATCATAATCTAGTTAATTATGTGTATAAATTGTGGTCAATAAGCTATAGGAAATGAGTTAGCATAATTTTTTTTATTTTTATGAATATTTTTGTGTATTAATATTCCTCAGTTAAGCTAGGGAATGTTACAGATTGGTATTAGAGCTTCGAGTTAAAAAATTGAACCTGCATGGGCTAGACTCATCATGCAGAAACTGAATTTGTAGAATTAAAGCTCAGGGAACGTCTGCAAATTTATTTGTCAAATTACTCCAGTGAAATTAGGGGAAAATTCAAGAGGAAATTGAGCTCATGGGGTTAAATTACCCAACTTTAACCTCTAAATGAGTGTTTTTGGTCCTGTAATTGGACTAATTTCAAACAGTACAAAGCAATTGGGGTGAAATTGGGCGAAAATGGGCAAAACCCCCAATTTCTACAACGAAATTCATTGAGAATTCGACATGAGGAGTGTTGAACTTTGGGTGCATAGGTTGAATTGAATTGCACCAGGATGAAATTTACCATGAGAAGTTGATTCTAAAGTTTCATGGTGGCCATGGTAGAAAATTTGAAAAACAAACGTTTTTGAAAATTTGGGAAATTTTGAAAATTGGAAAAAAATTGGGTACTTTTTCGTACCATGACATCAGCATGACGTGGTGACCACATGGCAAAGGTGATGTGCACTGTTGTTATAACCCTAATTTGCACCAGACATGCTTACCTGGCATCGGGCCATCTCAGATTCCTTCTTGGCCAAAACATTACTGAACAACTCTTCTTAAAAACCCCTTTTATAAAAACACATTCGGCCTGCTCCATTACTGCACGCGTGTACACGCTAGCTAACCCAAGACAACCCGCGTGTACCTACAAAAGCACGGAAAAAGGAAAGTTGCTGACGGAACATACAACTTTGGGTAAGTTAACTAAACCTTTCAGTCATGCATGGCTGGTCACTCGACCAAATACCTAGCTTCTTCTAGCCTATAAAAGAAGGGTTAGGGGTCCCATTTGAAAGGAGGAGAATCATAGTAAAGAAACTATACCTGATTGAGCATTCCCTTTGTCCCAACCTTTAGCCATCCTTGTGCAAAGAGAAGTATAGATAAAAGCAGTTGGAAGACAGTGGAAGAAGAGCCCAGGACCAGGATCGAGGAGCAATAACTGACTTTATCATTGTAAGGTATCATTGTGAAGTTAATAAAAGAATTGTTTTTCCCGTCCCGCCATATGAGATTGTCATTATTGGAATATTGATTGTATGATTGATTAAATCTCTAACCCGTTAGTTCATAGATCAAATGCATGTGGAGTT
>JASDQU011313012.1:22477-44876 GCA_032191745.1 Picea mariana
AAAATAAGGTACGTCAACTTAATCTCTTGAGCCTTGTATTTACATATGAGTAATGGGGGTTTAGGCATGGGATGATGGTAAAAAGTAAGAATCTTTAGGTCATTTCTGCATGCATGATAAAACCCTTAGTGCTAGTCCGTAGGAGGGATTTCCCACCCACAACAGAATTGGCGACTGTACTGGGGAAGTCTAGGGTTTCTGGGAATAGTTTTTTCTTGGGTATTTTTAAGAACTGGTTCCATTCCTTGTTTTTATTGTTTCTGCAAAAGTTTGAGCTAACAGAGATTCTGGTCTTCCATACCAGTTATCTTTGTTTCTTTGCTTGACTGCATTTTTTTTTCGAGACCCACAGAGGTACACGCAGCCTGTACAAGGTCTGCACGCATGTACCTGCACCGTACATTCCCACAGCCCGCATGTACATGCTAGCTGAGGAAGTGTCAGTCGCGTGTATGATTTCAGAAAATTTCTTTTGGATAGGCAGTCATCCTCTCCCTTGTCAGAAACAATCCTTCTCAGGGGTTTTATGGAACTCATTCTAGTCTTTATTGTTTGCAGTCTATAGCTTAGGTTTCACCTCAAACTGGTTTGTTCTATGAAGTTTTCCTTGAATTGTTTCTTTTTGTTGTCAAAGTAAGTGTATGAGTCTTCAAGAGATTCTGGTTCTCAATACCAGTAGTCTCTGCTTGGGCTTGATTTCTTGTCCTCTCATTTTTTAGAGTTTCAAAAGTACATGCGACCTGTATAAGGTATGCACGCGTGTACACGTGCCCTGACTATACACAGCTCGCGTGCACACGCTTGCTGTTGAACTGTCAGCAGCGTGTCGGTGGAGAAAATTTTTGTTTAAGGTGAGGCAGTCATCCTTTCCTTTTTCAAGAATTATACCTCTCAAGTTTTTGGGTCTCTGTCATAAGCGGTCAGTAACTTAGGTTTGATCACAACAATAGCTTCCTTTTTCATTAAGAAGTTTTTCCTCAAAATTTTATTTTTCTAGGGTTTTTAGACAAGTGTGAGAGTCCAGTTTTAATTTGCTTGTGTGTTATTTTTAAAAGTGACTCTTTGCGATCTGTGCTTAGGCCAGAAGTTTTCTTGGTCTTTACTTGTTGATATTTTTCCTTTTTGCTTTGTGAGCATTCAAATAAAAAAAAAACTTTTATTTATTTGTTTGGTAAAATAGTGTTGGTTTGCATTAGTAACCAGGAAAAGTCTTTGCTTTCATAAGTTCTTGATGGTTTACTTAGATCATAAGTAGCTCATAGTTGAGTGAAATCTTGCTTTGAGTTTGTTGTTCAAAGATCTTAGAAAATTTTTAGTTTGAAAAGTTGTTTAAGATTTGAGTCAAGAAGAAGTTATTTTGTTTCTAGCTTTCTGTTTGTTTTTCTTTCATCTTTCAAACATCACTAGTTTCACTTTCATAACCTTTGACTTAAGACAAGCCATAAAAATTAATGCTAAATCTAAAATTCATTAGACCTTTTATGTTTGTAGGGTCAACCAACTAGTTTAGGGTTAGGGCCTTGAATTAGGTTGGAGAGGAAACTCTTCAAGGCCATTAAATCAAACATTGGAGTCTGAGTTAGGGAGTGTCAAAGTCTAGTATCATGAAAGTTATTTGGGACCCCCCTCTAACACAGGGGCTAAGCACGAGGTCGTGTGTGGAAAGGTAGTGGAGATAACCCCTCCAAAGCTGGACCAATCATAGTGGAGAACACATATAGAGGGCTTGTCTTGGGATTCCGTCGATTGCATTTTCCACGGAGCTTCGTGGGTCTCGAATCTGTTCGAGGTCCTCAGTTGTCTTCTAGACCACTTGCCTTCAATAACCTTGATAAGTTTTGGGCTCGATACCCTGCTCATTGTGGTCTACCCAACTGTCGACTGTACCCACCTAGAGACTGTTCGTGCACTGGCAACCTAATTGCCTATCTTTTTTAGAGACGTACACAGGTGACTGTGGGGGTATACAGCGATACCTAGGACAGACATTGGGCCACGCTTTGCCGAGTATACCCGGAGGGTGCTTCCGTGTTCGATTTTCACTTGCACCAGTAAGTTGCTCTAGTGTTGGTTGTTGTAATTGTTCTTCCAACTAGTTTAGTTTTTGCTTGTTTTATCTTAGAGGGACCTTTTTAGTGTGTGTTGTTTTTTGAACGAATAGAAAGCCCTAGTGTGTCTTTGATCTTCTCACACAGTGGAGGATCACGAGATCCGTCGGTCATGAAGGCTTCTGGGCCTATCACTGGTTACACTGGAGCCACCTCTGCCACCACTAAGGCAAAAGCTAGACTAACAAGGGTCTTTTGAAGCGACCGTGTCACAGGAAACTGTACCCGACCAACATTCGGAGGAAATGACCATTTTAGACCTTGGAGAGAAAGATCTTGGTCCATCATAAACTCCAACCACTAATCTTTTGGCACCCATCATCGTACAGATTCACCCTTACGAGTGCTAGACAGTGTCGCAAGCAGCAATGGAAACAAATGCTGCCACTTTTTCTGGGAATTCTTCAATTCCCATTACGGTTGTCACCACAGGGGATATTCCACCTCCTAACTCATCGTCGTCGATCCGAGCCACCATGGTCTCGACTGCCTCTACCTCGAGTAGTGGTCCAATCCCTTCTATGGTGGCGGCCACTGCCCCTTTCACACCGAGTGCGACAGGCCCTCCGTTCTCATACGGGATGCCTAGCTCAGGTACAAGTCCTGTACTTTCCTACTCCACTTTACAAACTTTAGGTCTGGGGGCAGGGAGCTCTAACACTTCTCTGCAAGGACACATGGGGGGCACTTCAGCTCCTTTTAACGCTTTCCCTTATGGAGGAATTTTTTATCACTCCTTCATCCCCTTCGCTCGGTGGCACCCACTAGCAATCCGTCGGACCACCCACACACTATAGTTTATTTGGAGCAGGGAGTCAAGGACCACCTTCTCATAATATGCCGGTAGGTTCGACACCGTTTTCTTTGTTCGGTGCGTTTGGTAACAACGCTTTCTCGTCAGCTGCTTTCTCGACTGGGGGAAACCTCGGTTACGGACAACCTATTCATGTGCAGGGTACTATTCCTGCACAGGGGGCAATCCCAAGAACTTCTTCCGCATCATGACCTTAGAATTCTTGGCAGGGATTGGTTCCCTCGTCAGGAATGTCGATCTGGGGCAATTCTTTTCACAACCAATGGAACCCCGGACAAGGTGCTATGCCTATGTCCATGGGATCGGCATGGGGCAACCCTTCCCAAAGTCCTCCGAATGTAATGCATGCCCAACCATCTACGTCCTATTTTGGGAATCAGTCGATGATGTCTCCTCACATGCAGAATCTGTACGTTGGTCATGGCCATGGTTTTTACCAGAACCCACGCCAACAGCCAAACTTTTTCTGGCAACCTGGTGCCAGTCAAACTCTAGGTCCCTTTTTCCAGGGTTATCACCAACAACCCAAACTACCTTTCCTGGAAACCTTGCATTTTCCAGACTTGAAAAGGTTGTGTAATGACCCTATCTTTCATGATCTGCATTGGGCCCCTATGCCGACGAAGTTGCCTTTGGACATACCAAAGTTCGAGGCCAAGCCTAACGAAGATCCAGGAGATCATGTGACTACTTTTCACCTTTAGTGCTCGTCTAATTCATTAAAAGACGACTCTGTACAGTTGTGATTGTTTCAATGTACTCTCATTGGGAGTGCTGCGAAATGGCACATTGAGCTCGACCGCTCAAAATACTCTTCCTTCGGTGAATTGGCAATGGATTTCCTAAACCATTTCCAATTACCTGGGAGATACGATGCTGGCACAAAATTGTTGGCCAATTTCGAACAGACAAAAGCAGACCATATCTCTGATCACATCCGAGAATGGAGATGCCAGAAGAGTTTAATTAAGGTGCCAGTCCCACCAGCATTCCTGCTTGAGTGGTTCCTTAAGTCTTTGGTCCCATAGTTATCCAAAGACGTCGCGACATCGGGAGTGTTTTCCGAAGAAGATACCATCATGAGATCTCAATAGCCTGAGCTAATCTACTCTAAGTCTGGTTTACTATACGAGATCTTGCCAAATGCGCCACGCTCAATACTTGATAAAACCAGGCAGAGAGTGGGACCACATGTTGATGGTATTGTTGGTTCAGCACAAACAAAGCCCGTTGAACAACTGATGAAACAATTGCAGCAATTCTCCATACAACACATAGCGACCAGCCAGACAATTGTTCCGGCTGCTCCCCCTACCCAAACATTGGATGTACACAACATGCAATCGACAAATCGAAAGGCCACCCAGCAACCTGAAGGAAAGAAAAAACAATGAAAGAAGGGTAAGGGGGATAATAAACCCACTAATAATGTTGGCGGGGGCAACACTGAGAAACGGAAGGTGAGGTATCCATGCAACCTATGTGTGGAAGACCACCTGACCCACCAATGTCCCCGGCTTGCAGAGGCCCAAACGTTTGTGACACAACAACAACCTGTTGTGTTAACCGATCCATTTCAACATGGGAAAAATCTAACCCAAGCCTCGACAAGCACGGAAGGGGGCAGTCAAGGACCCTCTCCGTCTTCGAATAATCCTGCATCCGTGAATGTGTATATGATGAAAGGCGATGCTTTTATATCAACTAGAGCGCATGACTACAGTAAACCAAGCACTTCTGAGAAGGGCAGAGAAGCTGAAATCTCATCTATTCCTCTCTAGATCGAGAAGACTTTGGGCGAAACAATGACACGCATCCCAAAAGGTGCATTCAAGAAATCTTCTCACAACCCAAACGCAAGGGCCGCCCAGAACTATTCTGTGGTGGAGGATTTCTCTCAAACCCCTTATGCGATATCCTCTTTGGAGGTCCTCCAAAGTTGCCCTTCCCAAAGGAAAGCTTTGTTAGTCGCATTAGGATCTATCGAGACTTGTAATCTGGGTACAATCATGCTAGATACAACCGACTTAAAACCTTGTTTGCCTTACCACGTAGCGTTTCAGATAGTAGTGGCTTACCCCACGAAAACTTTTACACGGAACATTTTCTGCACGGTGGTTGATGAGGGCGCCTCGACATGCGTCATGTCATTGGCATGTTGAAAGGCCATTGGCCAGCCCATTTTGTCTCCGTCACCTACTCTTCTCACTGATTTCGACGGTCGTTCGTTCCGACCACATGACATCATTCCCTCTTTCCCCGTGCAACTATGAGGGAAGACCGTGTGCGTTGAGGTAGAAGTAGTTGACGCATCCCTCGACTACAATCTCTTGTTAGGTAGGAGTTGGACTTATGCTATGCAAGCAATGGTTGCTACATTTTTTTGGGTCTTGTTGTTTCCACACGAGGGCCAGATCGTGACCATTGATCAATTGTCCTTCTCTGGACTTGACCCTTCATTGGGGGCATCCGCCATCCCGATGATTGATAATCCCCAAACTTGCATCATCAACGTAGGAGTTGATTTTTGCCCATCTTTGATGGGTACCTTCGATTACCCGCCCCCTCAAGGCGATGTCAAGTTCATATCAGACCACCATAAAGTTGAGATTTTCCAAGTTTCGTCGTTTCGCACGACTTACCTCAACGATCTGTGGATACTTCCTTCCCCATCGGCCACGATGGAAGGGACAGGTAACCCTAGCATGTCCATGCCCTTGTCCGCAGCCGAAGTAGCGTACTCTTTATTCTAGCAGGCTTCGGCCGACACAGATCCAACTCCTGCACAAGAGTTAGATCCGATTATAGAGCCTATTTGGGCTCAAGGCTCTCTCGCTGATACCGATTCGTTAGACTTAGTCTTGCCCTCCAACGAATAAATAATTGAAGCAATGACTAGTCTGGACAAACCCTGGGACAATCTCCATCACAGATCATACTTCCTCCCAGAGTTAAGCAGAATCGAAGCAGGAGAATTCACCTTGACTATGACTAGAGATAGGTCTTATCCTATTAATCCCTTAGCTACACATGAGGTTTATGTCGAGGGTAATATGGAAACTATCGCTGAAACTATACCGATTAATATCTCTAGAACCCCTGGCGTCGTGGAGAATGTTTTCGTCGGATCTGACTGTTCCCCCAAAGATATTCAAATATACACAGATCTATTTAAATAATTCCGTGACGTTTTTGCCTGATCTTATGAGGAAATGTCAGGCATCGATCCAAAAATAGTCGAACATGAAATCACAACTTATCCGAATGCCAAGCCTGTTCAGCAGAAGCTTCATCCAGTTAATCCCAGGAAAGCATCAACCATTAAGGTTGAAGTCAAGAAACTACCAAAAGTCGGTTTTATCTATCCTATCCATTTGACCCAATGGGTGTCAAATCCTGTGTCGGTCAATAATAAACAGGGCACGATTCACGTATGTACGAACTTTCGTGATTTGAACAAGGCCTATCCAAAAGATAATTTTCCCACACCATTCATCGACCAGATAATTTATGAATGTGTAGGTTGCAAGGCCTTTTCTTTCATGGATGGCTTTTCAGGATATAATCAGATACAAATCAAACCCGAGGACCAACACAAAACTGCATTCATTTGTCCATGGGGTACATTTTCCTATCGTAAGATGCCTTTTGGTCTAAAAAATGATGGAGCTACCTTCCAGTGGGCCATGTCTTTTGCTTTCCATGATCTCAAGAATATAGTCGAGGCCTATTTAGATAATTTATCATCTCGATCTCGCAAGAGAACGGATCATCCCACACACCTCTAACTTATCTTTGAGCAATGTCGCTACTTCCGGATTCGCTTGAATCCAAACAAATGCAGCTTTTTCATAACATCAAGACATTTGTTAGGTTTCATATTGTCAAGAACAGGGATCATGGTCGATCCTCTGAAGGTTAAGGCAATAGTTCAGTTGCCTCCCCCATGCACAATCCTTCAACTTCAGAGTCTTCAAGGCAAGGCAAACTTTTTGAGGTGTTTCATCGCAAACTATGCCGAGATTACAAAGGGATTTATGCGCTTGCTTTAGAAGGACGTTCCTTTTCATTGGGACGATGCAGCTCAACGTTCTTTTGATGTGTTGAAAAACACCCTTACAACTGCCCCTCTGCTTCGGCCACCCAATTATAACAAAGACTTCCTATTATACTTGGTTGCGGCAGAGTCAACCATCGACATGGTCTTAGTTCAGGAGGATGATTTACTCTTAGAATATGTGATTTATTACCTGAGCCGAGGCCTGGTTGGACCGGAACTAAATTATTCTCATATCAAAAAACTTGTGTTGGCAGCAGTCCATGTTGTCCAACGGTTCTGTCATTATGTTTTGTTTCGCAAGACCACCATCATTACCGTTGTGAATCCATTTCAATACGTGTTGACACGACAGGTCATCGACAAAAAGATCAATAGATGGATAGTTGTCCTTCAGGAATTTGACTTAGATTTCATTTCAGCAAAATCCAAAAAGTCATTGGTCTTCGCAGAACTCATCTCGGAACTTCCGATTGAGTCAGGTGATGTTATGCCCGAAGAGTCGCCTATCAAAGGAGATATGTTTTTGATCGCATCTTCGTATCCCTGGTACGGAGATATACTTGTCTATCTCCAGACTTTGAAGTGACCCACCTCTGCTTCTCGTGATGAGCATTGCGCATATGCCATCAGGCTAAGAATTATCTCATACTCGATGATACGTTGTATCGAAGAGGTGTAGACTGTATCCTGCGTCGATGCCTCACTCACGAAGAAGCAGTTATCATGCTTAACGATTTCCATACCCGAGTATGTGGCGGTCATTTGTCTGGGTTGGAAACAGCCCAAAAGATTTTACGAGTAGGTTACTTCTGGCCAACACTAGTCAAAGATTGTATCGAATTGGTCAAGAAGTGCCACCCGTGTCAAATCTTCTCTCGGAAGATGAGGGCACATCCCGCTCCCATGTTTCCTGTCATCACAGTTGGTCCCTTCACCAAGTGGGGGATTGATTACACTACATGCAACCCTCCTTCAGCAAGGGGGCACCGTTATATCACTATAACCGTAGACTACTTCACGAAGTGGGTTGAAGCTATGCCAACGTTTAAAGATGATGGGGAGATTGCAGCTCTCTTTTTATTTAACCATATAATAGCAAGGTTCGACGTCCCGAGTGAGATTGTCACTGACCATGGCAGTCACTTTTAGAACCAAATGATGACCAAATCAACATCAAAGCTTGGGTTGTGGCAAGAACATTTGTCACCCTACTACCCCCAAGCAAATTGTCAGGTGGAAGCTGTAAATAAATCTCTTAAGACCATCCTACAACGAACAATCAACTCAGCCAAGTCAAATTGGCATTTGATGTTATACTCAGCATGATGGGCTTACCGAACGTCTGTTAAGACTGCAACCGATTTCTCACCTTTTCAACTTGTTTACGGGCTGGAAGCAGTCTTGCCTATAGAATGTGAGATCCCGTCCCTAAAATTGGCAGTATAGTTATTGCCAGACACTTCTCCACTTGAATAATGATTATTATACCTTGATTGGCTCAATGAGCAGCATCGTGATGCGGCCCTGGCCAACGAGGCTCACAAACAAAAAATCAAGTGTCAGTATGATCGGTTCGTTCGTCCTCGAATTTTCTCTGAAGGTGACCTTGTCCTAGTCTATGACCAAGATAAGGACCCTCTGGGAGCAGGCAAATTCAAACCCATGTGGTTCAGACCTTTCATCATAAAAGAGGTCCTAAAAAAGGGCGCTTATCGTCTGGTTGACTTTGAGGGAAATGTTTTGGTGGAGCCTAGAAATGGGCTCTACCTCAAGAAGTATTACTCATAGGTAGGTCACCTTGGGTAACTTTTTGTAACATATGTATAGTCTTTGTACTATTACTTTCTGGTTTCTTTTAGTATTATGGATGTGTCGTTTTTTATGTTATCTTTTGTCACTGTGGCAGATGTCAAGTGAATCAGAGGTGTTCATTGGGTATGCAGACGGTGCTAGCCGGCACACTCGGAGGCTTGCCTCTGCATCTTGGGTAATTTTTACACCTCAAGGCCGGTTATTATCTTTCGGAGGTATATGCTTAGGCGACACCACAAACAATGTCGTCGAGTACAATGCAGTTATTGAGTTGCTTCGTGATGCCTTGTCATTTGGTATCTCTCATCTCCGGGTCTATTTAGACGCTCAGCTGGTTGTGTCTCAATTAAATAGAGTCTACCATGTTCACGATCCGACTTTACATCGACGATTCCTTAGGGTACATCTCTGAGAACGAAGCTTTGATTATATTACATATTTTCATGTTCCTAGGAGATTAAACCAAGTCACAGATACTCTAGCTAATCAAATTTTAGACTGGCATCTCGCACACATATAAAAAGACATACACATAAACATGTAAATACATTTTTAAAGGCAAATATGATCCATAAGACACAAAAAGACATAAAAATCCATATATAATATCATAATCATCAGAGTACATAGGTGGACGCAAGCGCCTCAAAAAATATGACCAGTAACGAGTCATGGGGCTTATGCCCTCAAAAAATATATACAGGTGGAGCTATCAAAGTCTAGACTAACTAAGGCCAGGGCATGTGGGCCATGTTGTAATAATCAATAGCATTTGCCAAACGCCGAAATAGTCAGACCCACGTCCGTGGTGCCCCCACTACATGAGGCTGCATGGATGGTGGCAGATCCTCAATCTCTGCCATAGGGATGGTGCAAGTGAGCGAGGTAAAATTTCGCTCAACTCATCTCAAAACCCTCTCAACCTCATCGGCAGGAAGCTCTCCTGTTGCTGCTGGTCCCCCTGCGGTGGCAAGTGTGACCCCTAGCCGAGGATGATGCTTGTTCCTCGCATAATCCGCAGGTCGTGAGGGTCCCACATCTGCACACAATAGACACGTATCTATCAAATACTCTGGTATAAAAAAAATGATATACATAAAAAAAAAAAAACATAAAAATTATATATGTTTCACAAAAAAAATGATGTAAAATTACCCATCTCGCCTCGCTCCTCGCCTGGAGGTACAGGGATCTCGAGATCTCTCAAGAAATCAATCCCAGCATAAGGATAATCCTCTATGGCTAGGATCTATCGCGACAACCAGGCAAAGAAGTCATCATCAAAGGACTCATTGGTCCTTCCACCACCCTGTCATGGCAGCAACATTGCCCATCTGCAAACCGTAGGAAGAGAGGCCTGATGTCCTCGTACCACCACTCGAGGAATGAAACTAGGAACTCTTTCAAAGAAGAAGGAGCATAGAATCATCCCGAACCCAAAGTTCCTCTGTGTCTGCAACCAGCAATCTGTCAGCTGCCTCTTCACACAATCCAACAGTGTAGTGCTCCAGTCAGATATCTGTGCATTTAATCACTGGACTGCACAGTTCATCTGTGCACGGGACGCCTAATGTAGAGCCGCGGAACCAGTCATCCGCCCAATAAGCAACACAATCGCCCACAGTGATAAATTGGTGATCCTGCTTATTGGAAACTACGAGCTCGATCGGTCTGTACCAGCCTCACAATAAAGTCCTATCAATTCCGATATATTATGAGGCCCCGAAGGAAATGTCCGGAAATTGATTGGTTCCCCTCTCCTGGAGAGGTCAGTCAAAAAGTATATATCCTCTGTAGTGGGCACCAGTGACTTCCCCTCTAACTTAAAAGATTTTGCATCAGGGTTCCAGTATTCAACCAAGGCATTCAGTAGCCTAGGTTGTGCTCTCATGAAAGGACATAGAAAAAACTTGAGCAAGCCACATTGCATTAACACTGCCACAACGTTAGGGTCTTCCCCAACTAGTGCGCTAATATCTTCGTGCTCTCTTTCTCTCCATTGCACACACATCCTGCACAAGGGCAAATTTTCAGAGGGTTAGGCCTTGCTTTTAAAACTTTTTGCACTCATTGGAGGGTCCACGCGGGCTGTTGTGATGACAGTCGCATGTACACGGGCTCTGACATCAGACAGAGTGAGTGTACACGCGGGTTGTCATAAGACAACCCGCATGGACCTAGGGTCATCCTTTTAAAGGTCAATGCCCCCCCAAGAAACCAAATTAAATGCATAAATAAAGAATTAAACTGCAAAAGGAGGTAGTTTATACTTACTTGGTTGAGACGGATGGTCATTTCGTCCACTGTAGCTCCCAGAATCACCACTTTTATCAAAGGGGGTTTTTTGCTCCAGAGTCAATTTCCAAATCAGCAATGGTGATAATGAGCTGCCAGCTTCTATTTATAGAACTTTTGGCCCCTTTTTTGTCACTTTTTTGGCCCCCCTTATCATTTTCTTTGAATTGAAAACCATTTAGAGTGATTCAAGAGTTGCTTTGGAAGGTTACGATCGGGTATCAGGACATTTTTTGGAGTTTTGGGTCACTTTTGACGGTCTGTGGGGAAAAATATCAGATAGCCAACTTGAGCATATAAGTTAGGTTTCCACCCCTACTTTTGTATCTCATTGTCTTTATCCCTTTGCCATAGGATCGATCCCACCAGGTTGTGACACAGAACCATCATTATTGCTTTAGAAGTGTCACGATTTGGTGGTAGAGCTTACCAGAACATGGATGCCCTAGGTAGATCCCGGTTGCATTATGGTGTCCATGATGTCACTAATGACTGTAAGCTCAGGAGTCCTTTTAGTTTTGCCTGATTACAAGTTTTGAGCCTCATTTGCATGAATCTTTATCACTCTTGACCTCACCCACGGGACTCCCAAAACATAACGGGTCTTCTTTTAAGCCCTTTTCAGACCCTCTAAACATGAAAAGATTGTCGAGCGATCTTTTGGCCTTTCACGCTCGTTAAACTGACATTTGAAGTCACGTCTATCTGGTGATAATTTACCCCTTTTTCGGTCTGGATGGTCAACTGTATGAACAAAGGTATACTCTAGAGGCCTCGAATCTCTGGAAGAGTATTCTCAGGCATAATTTTAACCCTTTTTCGGACCCGAGGGACTAAATTTACGAAAAAGGAACCCCCACGGAGTCCATAGTTAAGCTCTTTTCAGACTCCTTAAAATTGAAAAGATCGTCGAGTGACCTTATTTTTTCACACTCATTAAAGTGGTCCAGAAGAACATTCCTGACGGAGTCCATAGTTAATCTTTTTTCAGACTCCTTAAAAATGAAAAAATTGTTGAGTAATATTGTCTTTATCACACTCGTTAAAATGGTTTTGAATAGACATCTTGTCGGTGCTAGTTTACCCCTTTTTCGAACTGACTAGACTACCTTTGAAAAATGTACCCCATCGGAGTCTCCTTTTACGTTGTTTCACACTCTCTAAATATGAAAAACCACCGAGCTTACCTTCTCTGGTCTCGTTAAACTTACATCAAAGGATGTTACCATTGTGTGTTTTGTTAACCGCGTTTGCATACGTGCGTCTTTGGCCTAATGCCGGCTCCATGTTGCTCTCAACTGAACCATCTGAAGCATGCCTTATATGCAAGCCCTGTAACACTTTGTCTCTGCATCTTGACACCTTTGGCCCCTGAAGGATTTTTCCTGAGTGTTCTTTTCTTACATATATCCCTTTGCCTTGAGCATCCCTGTGTTCCATGCGCCTAGAACTAGTATGTTTGCGACACTCGATCCCTCCTTTGTAATGTAACATTCTTTTATTCTTTTTTCAAAATTATTGAAAAAGACAAAAAAAAAATCAAATATACCCCAAAAAGAGGAAGGGAAAAGTATTTTCTTTGTATTGGCAACACAATGAGTCGCCCTTCGATAAAGCACATTTGTTCGTTTGTTCGTCAAACCCTGGGATTTAATATGACCTTAGGAAGATGTTCCCGCTACATTGAGCTGTGTCCTCCTCCGTTTGTTTATTCTTCCAAGCATATGGAGAGTTTGCATTGCCTCCTGCCTCGTAAACTTATGTTAATGCCATGCTACCTGAGTCTCATCTTTTGTCGTGCTATTATCCAAGGGAATTTTTCTAAGCCTAAGTTGGCCCCTCTGTAGTTTGTCTCTTTCCCTCATGCCCGACCATCCTCAAAGTCTAATCAAGTCTTTGTTCGAAATCAATGAAGCCTTCAGTCTGATCATCAAGATTCTCTAGTCCATGACCGACAAGTCGTCGAAGACCTCTGGGTAGTGAATTCATACACTCATATTACACTCCTACCCGAGTTTTGAAGATTTTGAAGTTGTTGCTCGAGCTTTGAAGACCTCATCTCCAGCCATCCGGCCTTATCAGCTTCTAGAAGATGGATACTCTACATGTATATCTTTTTTATTTTGAGATGTAGCTCTGTTGTGTATTGCTCGCGGCTACACTTTATATAGTTATATGACATGGATCTACAGTGTATTTGATTGGTAGCCATGATTTTATTTTATCCCAAGCATGGGTATGCCCGCCTTGGTGAGACAATTATTATTTTGCAGACGACGCCTCTCGATTTCTGGTCCCTGGGCTCACTTGTTCGGAACATCGGTGAAGATTGTTAATGTATTTCGACCATCAGATGCTCTTTTGACCTCACACATTAGGGGGCATCTGTTATAACCCTAATTTTCACCAAACATGCTTACTTGGCATCGAGCCATCTCAGATTCCTTCTTGGCCAAAACATTGTTGAACAACTCTTCTTAAAAACCCCTTTTATAAAAACCCACACGCCCTGCTCCATTACTGTACGCGTGTACATGCTAGCTGACCCAAGACAGCCCTTGTGTACCTACAAAAGCACGGAAAAAGGAAAGTTGTTGACGGAACACATAGCTTTGGGTAAGTTAACTAAACCTTTCGACCATGCATGGTCGGTCACTCGACCAAATACCTAGCTTCTTCTAGCATATAAAAGAAGGGTTAGGGGTCCCATTTGAAAGGAGGAGAATCATAGTAAAGAAACTATACCCGATTGAGCATTCCCTTTGTACCAACCTTTAGCCATCCTTGTGCAAAGAGAAGTATAGAGAAAAACAGTTGGAAGACAGTGGAAGAAGAGCCCAGGACCAGGATCGAGGAGCAGTAGCCGACTTTATCATTGTAAGGTATCATTGTGAAGTTAATAAAAGAATTGTTTTTCCCATCCCGCCATATGAGATTGTTATTATTGGAATATTGATTGTATGATTGATTAAATCTCTAACCCGTTAGTTCATAGATCAAATGCATGTGGAGTTCTTTGTTTGTCTTTAGTGAATGCAGGTCAGCATTGGGAGGAGAATTGAAGTCAAAGAATGACCAAGCGCGAAAAGGGATCGACATCAAACATGGAAAATAAGGTTCGCCAACTTAATCTCTTGAGCCTTGTATTTACATATGAGTAATGGGGGTTTAGGCATGGGATGATGGTAAAAAGTAAGAATCTTTAGGTCATTTATGCATGCATGATAAAACGCTTAATGCTAGTCCGTAGGAGGGAATTCCCACCCGAAAAAACTACCAAGTGGTTGATCCATGGTGGCATCCAATGGCACGATGGCAGGTTTGGTGGCGAGGTGGTAGACCACCATGACGGGGTGATGGACCATGATATCGACCAAAAACATAAGTGGTTTTGCATCGTGAGAAAAGTGGTTTTCTAGAGCTCTTCTACGATGCAAAGCCAATGGGAGGACAACACGTGTAATTGGGCAGTAAGAGATATAACATCCTGAGGTGCAGTTAACCCCCGATCAAATTCATAATGTGAAATCGATGTGGGTTGTTGATCTTTCAATCATCCCCGTTGTTAGATCTGGGAGCCAACAAGTCTGCGTGCTTGAGAAAAAGGAGTGCAAGATGGGACCCACCCATCCCCGCAACCAATGATTTAGTGACAAGTGGTAGGACCACGGTTGCAAGTTCGTGGCACGGTGGAAGGCCACAATGGTGCCATGACAATTTTGGAAATGCTCCTTAGAGATGCGAAACTAATAGGAATGCACCACATATCATGGGTGAAACCAATATTGCATCGAGGAGGGGTCATTAACTTTCATGCATGTAGATGATGTGAGTGTTATAATTTAAGAAGTTATAATTATATTCTTTAACATTCATTAACAATTGCATGTAATAGGATCACTAAAAGATAAACAATCTCAAAACACAAGATATATCCTGGGAAACCCTCGTGGGGGAGAAAACCCAACAACCAATTCATCAGTGTAGATTAAACAAATAGACCAAAACCAAGATACCAAAGACCAAGAAACCAAGACCTCCTTTGCTATGCTCCAAATACATAAGAGAAGGCGAGTTGTGTGTGTATACAAATGAGAGGAACTCGACCTCTATTTATACACATAACTTGACTCCTGAAAAGACACAACCCTAAGAGGGGTCGTTTTGACTTTTACAATAAGGATAACAATAAAATAATAATTCATTTTGAGTCGATTTATACAATAAGATTACAATAACCTTCTCGAGGTTTGACCAATACAAATACAAAAGAATATCTTACATAGTTACATCAAAATATCAACACTCCCTTTTAACTAGGAAGGTATTCTTTGTTGCCACACGAACTCATGACCATTCACTGTTGAACATATGAATCTATACATCATCGGATATCCATAGTACAACATGACTTCACGGCTAATGCATCTAAGGCTTATGGGTAGCTCTCAAATAGCTTCAACATGTCACCATGACATCCACTACCCCGCAATGCATCTGTACCTCATCATGTGCACCCATGTGACTTCACAACCAATGCATCCAAGGCTTGTGGGTAGCTCTCAAATAGCTAAAACATGTCCCCAGGACATCCACTACCCTGCAATGCATATGTACCTTGTCACTCCCTCTGAAGAGAGACCATGCCAAGCTTGTCCCTGAAGTGTTTGAACTTCGTCCTTGACAGTAGCTTGGTCAACACGTCTGCAAACTGCTCCTCGGTAGTCAGGTACTGGAGCTTCACTGCTCCCCTCTGCACCATATCCCTGATATAGTGATATTTAATATCGATATGCTCCAACCTGTCATGGAACACCGGATTCTATGACAACTTCATGCAACTCTGGTTGTCACACCAAATGCAGGTCGCCTCCAGTTTGAGACCAAATAACCCAGACAACATCTTTTGAAGCCACACTACTTCTCTACATGATGCACATCCTGCCTCATATTCAGCCTCAGCCGTACTAAGTGCTACACATGACTTCTTCCTATTGCTTCAAGAAACCATACTGGAGCCTAGACTGAAGTAATATGTCGAAGTACTCTTCCGATCAGGAATACTGTCAGCCCAATCTGAATCTGAATATCCATATAACCCGAACTCATGGTATGTCACATACCTGAGACCATAATCCAATGTACCCTTAAGGTACCTTATCACATGTTTTGTTGCGACCAAATGAACCTGTCTGGGCTGCTCCATATACTGACTCAAGGTGCTCACAACAAAACATATACCTGATCTCATGTTCATCAAATACATCAACGAACCCACCATCTATTTGTATAAAGTAACATCCAAAGTCTTTGAAGTTGTATCCTGCAGTAACTTCATATTTTCTACCATAGGTGTATGCATTTCCTTGCAATCCAACATCCCGAACCTCTTCAAGATTTCCATTACATACTTCCCTTGATTTAGAAAGATCTCATCTTATCTTTGATATATCTCGAGACCCAAAAAGTAATGTATCATCCCGAGATCTTTCATCTCAAACTCATCAACCACTTTTCTCTTATACTTTGAGATGAGATTTTCCACACCTATTAGAAACATGTCATCCACATACAACAGTATTATTACATGACCATCATCCACAACCTTAAAGTAAAGGTTATTATTTGCACTGCTCTTTGTAAATCCTAAGCTCGTCAGAAAAATTTTGATCCTACCATACCATGCTCTAGGTTCTTGCTTTAATCCATATAAATCCTTCTTCAATCTGCACACATGCATCTCCCTATCATGTACCTCAAACCCTTGTGGCTGCTCCACATATACTTCCTCTTTTATTTCACCATTCAAGAAGGTTGTCATCACATCCATCTAATGCACCTTCCATTTCATTACTGCGGCCAATAAAAGTATATTCTTGATGGAGGTATATCTCACCATGGGAGAAAATGTCTCCTCATAGTCAATGCCCTCCTTCTGAGAGAATCCTCGAGCCACAAATCTAGCCTTATACTTTTCAATACTGCCATCAACTGCATGTTTCATTTTGTAGACCCATTTTGAACTTACTACTGATTTCTCCTTCGGTATGGGGACCACATCCCAAAGATCATTCTTTATTATGGATTGATATTCGTCCCCCATGTCATCCTTCCATATACTCTTTTCTGCAGCCTCTTCATAACTGGATGGTTTTGCATCCATGATATCACACAAACATGCCACATAGTTCAAATATGGTTTCAACTTCTGACTTTCCCTGAGATATATTTCTGGGGCACCGTATCTTTCTGCATCTCTGATGAGCTCCTGTGCCCAAGATGGTCTTCTCTTACGAGAAGGCATCTTTGCTAGCCTCTGAGGTTCTTCCATGTCGTTATCCTCATGAATGACTTCATCTGGTTCAACTGCATATGCCTTTGGAACTCTAGTAACTTCATTCTCCTCCTCATGAATCTATTTTACACAGTCCTGTTTTGATTTGTTGAAAGCTGCACTCTCATCGAAGGTGACATCTTGGCTAATCTCAACTTTCCGGTGACCGGGAATATATATCATGTATGCCTTCGATGTGTCAATGTAACCAACAAATATGCCATTCTTTCTGGATGGATCCAATTTTTTCCTCTTTTCCTTGGGGACATGCACAAATACGGGACAACCAAATATCCTTAGATGGATGACTTCTGGCTTCTCTCCTGAAAACATCTCCTTTGGTGTCTTGTTTTCAAGTACTTTGTGGGGACTTCTGTTTTTCACGTACACTGTAGTATTTGTTGCTTCTGCCCACATATGCATAGGTATATCTTGATCATGGATCATAGCCTTCACTGCTTCCATGATCGTCTAATTCTTCCTTTCTGCTACTCCATTCTATTGAGGATTGTAGGGAGTAGAAAACTCCCTCTTAATCCCAGCTTCCTTGCAATATTCTTTGAATTCCTCTGAAGTGAATTCTCCTCCATTATCTGATCACAAGGTATTTATCTTCCTCTCTGTCGGGTTTTCTACCAATCCTTTAAATTCTTTGAATTTTCCAAACACTTCATTATTCGCCTTCAACAAATAGATCCAAGTTTTATGTGAGTAATCATCAATAAAAGACACATAATATACATACTCGTTTAGTGAAGTTGTTAACATCGGTCCATACACATATGAGTGCACGATGTCCAATACTCTTTTTGGCTCTGCTATCGTTGTTGGGAAAGTAGTGCTTCACATTCTTGCCTTGTGCACAACCTTTTCACATGCCGTCTGGTTTTGCCTAGATCTCTGGTAGTCTCGTTACCATATTCTTCACACTCAGTAGGGCCTTGTAATGGAGGTGAACAAATCTCATATGCCATATGATCCAAGAGGATCTAAGGAACACTCACAGAGGTCCAGGAGGATCCAGAATGCTCACAAAGGTCCTAGGGGATCCATAAATGCTCAAAATTCGACCGTCTCAAATGACCAAGAAAACAACATCATTGCGTAGAGCTCGTCATCATCTTTCCAATGGTATAAATTTCGTCTCAAATGGAGCTTGTAAGCAAAAATTATGAGTAGTCAAATTTTGGTCAAAAAAAGGAAAACATAGGTGCCATGTGGCATAACCAAAAGGGGGACACATGGCATGGAAACGTCATCATCAACAGTGACATGGAACAACAAGGTGACATGGCATATTGGTTGGCATGTACAGTCAATAGATGAGTTGGCAGGTCCAAGTGGTTCAATCAACATTTGACACGTGGAACAGGTTAGCCAGTGAGACATTGCCATGTGGAAGCCCCTCATTGGCCATTAATGTTTTGGTTATGTAAAATATTTATGGAGTCCATGAGGTTCAACCCCATGACCTCCCCTAACAATCCACACCTTCCCAATGCTCCCACAACCAACACACCACAACATTGTCACTTAACCATATGGTGGCAATTAATATGTTTAAAGTTGATTAATCGTTCGTTTGGAGGGGGGGAAAGGGGTCAAGGCTAACCCTAGCCCCTGGTTCAAGTGTAATTCCATATAACCACATCCTATACAATGCAGGGAGCTTAACAAAAATGTGGTGGTAGTTTGTTTGAATAGTTATATATTATATATATTATATATGATATATATAATATATAATAAATAATATATATATTATATTAAAACTTTATTCAACAAACCAACGAATATTCCATGTGGAGGTTTGAACCTAGAACCTCTGCTATAATAGAGGAGCCTTTAAACCAACTCAGCCAACCAACCTAGGCTTAACGAGATTTCTGCTAAAAATAACAAAGAAGTTACCAACTAAATTTAGAAGTGGTTTTGGAGACCCAACTATATATTGGGCACACATCCCTATGTGCACACACCTCAAGACTACATAGAGTTCGAGACAGGGACATGACACAGCTTTCGAGACTGTACGGAATTGTACGAAAGTACATGCAAGTACAACATAATCTTGAGTTGCACCGTAAAGCATGCCAAATGGTACCTTAACGAATTTTTAAGTGTCTTATATCAAAATTGCACGATTTTTCACGAGGATCACAAATATGAGGTTGATTTTGTAATTTAAGGTCATATATAACAATTTTATGTCAGAATGTCATTAATGACCTTGTAGCACATTGTTTTGTGTGACATGAGGTACTTTGACGGAATATGGCCAATATTATACTCATTTTTCTCAATGTTTCGTAAGGATTTCAAATATGAACTTTGTTTGTACATTTGAGTTGTAGATTTTCAGGGCACCCTCAAGATTGGCTTATCTGGTCCATTTACATATGTGTTTTGGTATCTTGAGATAAAGATAAGCAATTTTCATTTGGTTGAAAGAACTTAAAGATGAAACAAAGCATGCCATCATTATTATTGCTTGAGTTATTTTCTTTTCTGCCAAGTTATCTCAATTGTACTTTAAATTGGTCATCATAAAGGGGTTTTTGGATAAAGGACACATCATCATCATTTATGTAAATCACCTCAATAGATCCTAGAATTTATATGGGAATCAAGTTAGATGCAACATGTTTATTTTGAAGGAATAAGTGGTGTCTAAATATTTCCAGATGAAGTTGGTATCACAACAGGTAGTTTGATCCCCCTTCTTTGAGAGAAGTTGGTATCAGAGCAAGTTTTGACGTCTTTTTGCAAGTTGTTGGTGTGACGAGGTTTAAAAACTCAGATTGGTGAAGATTTTGAAGGCTCTTTTAAAGAGGACAAGATGGGTAAAGCCTTGATAAAATTGAGGTTGCAAAAAGATATTAATCAACAAATCCAGCGAGAGAATGTTGAGTTGAGGATGCAGTTGCAAGCTCTTGAGGAAGAGAAGCAAAGGATAGAAGATCGATTGTTACGTCATGAAGACTTTCATATAAATATCTTTCATGATTTAGAGAAGAAGTTGCAGTTATGGGCCCCATTCCATCAAGTAGAGAATGATAAATCATCCGTGCAAGTAAAGGACAAGTTGTTGGCACATTACCATGCAGCTGCGCAGATGGAGAAGCCAAAGTCTCCTATGCATGAGATTTCATCGCCTATTAAAGGGTTACAAGCAACAACCAAGGTAAAGGAAAGACCTCATTATGCAGGCTTGGGATATGAGAAAGTTGGAGAATGTTCAAAGACAACTGAAGAGGCTCAGCCAAAACAAATTCTCAATCTTGGTAAAGGGATGAAGACCGTCACTCATGAGTTGGACATGAGGAATGGAAGACAATCCATGTATGTGCAAGATAATCCCTCCAAGAAGAAGGCTAAAGGAAAGGGATCATATTTCCAGAAGGGAAATCAAGTATGTTTCTCTTATTGTAATAAGAGTGGACACCGAATTGCGAAGTGTTGGACACTTCATCCACACTTATGTCCGAAGAAGAACCAAAGAGATGAGAAAGCACTTGTAAGAATACAAGCACCAAAAGCTTAAGATAAAGATCTTAGTAAAGAATACTTCCTAAAGGTTGGTCTTGGCAAGGTGATTTATGAAGACATCAAAGAATGGTTCATGGGCAGTGGCTCATCTTGCCACATGACAGGGATGAGATCCATGTTTTTAACATTCTAAAAAATCAACACAGATTGTTATGTTGGATCTAGAACCAACACTAGGCAAGCAATTAGAGGATATGGATATGTGAGATTCCAGCTCAAGTCGAGAGGATTTCTGGGGATTGAAAATATGCTATATGTTCCAGACCTAAAAGTTAATCTACTCTTAGTTGCATCATTTGAAGATGATGGCTTTGTTGTTACATTTCAGGATGGTCAAGTACTTGTGCATTCAAGGGAGGTTTCCCAGACACAGCTATAGTACTTGGTGTTCGTAGAGAGAGGATGTATAGGTTACTAGGAAGATCTATAGTATGGACAAATGGTTTCTTAGAATCATATTTTGCATCAGATTCAATGTCAGATTCAACGCCAGCATTAGAGGCATTGTCAGAGGTCGAAACTTGCAAGATTCCTCCCAGTGCAATGAGAATGATAATTCCATAAGTAAACCATTTGAAAACATCATTGTATAAATGTATATTATTTGTACAATATGTATATGTAAATATTTTGTAAAGTTTGTTTAAGGCTTGTGAGCCACTCATTGTAAATTAGAGAGAGGAACTCTGTAAAATTTCTATATGGCCACCTTGTATGAGTGAGAGGAATTTTGCAAGAGATTCTATACATTACCATCTTATATTGTTGCAAAGTGAGAGGAATCTTGAAGGGATTTCTAAGCCTTTTTCAACAGCAGTGAAGACAATTGTATTGTATCGTCATCAGCTAACGACTACATATGGATCAAATTGTCTGGTCAACATTATTGATTTTGAAAAAATGTTATTGAAGGAACAAAAGGATGTAGGCAGTTGGAACATGTAGATCAAGAGCTCAACAAAAGTAATTGTCAGCAAGACTACATATGGATCGAATTGTCTGGTCAATATTCTTGATTATGAAGAATTGTAAGTGAAGGAACAGAGGAATGTAGACAGTTGGAGCATGTATATCAAGAATAGGAAGAGCATCGAAGTAATGCAAAACTTCCTAGACTTGATAAGAGGTACATAATTAAAGATATATACCCATTCTATGTCATTTTCGTGGATGTATACCTTGAACAAAAACAATCAAGGCAAGTACAAATGATAACAATACAAGCATAATTGTTCTTCAAGGCAGGAGTGACAATGGATAAAGTATTCATTCAGGGACTTCTACAAATACATCAACAATACAAGAACAACGAGTCCAAATGATCCAGGTGGATATCGATGGCCACCCACCTTTTCCGACTGGCTCAAAACTGTTTTCTGGCAATTTTGCCAATTTACTATTTTTAGCAGGTTTTAACTTCCGGGGCC
>JASDQU011313012.1:45530-58487 GCA_032191745.1 Picea mariana
ATCATCTTCTTGCGAATGCGAGTAGTCGTCACATCTCTTCTCAGAGATAAGCTGCCACCATTCTAGCGAGTCTTTCACTCTGTATTTTTACAGTCTCTATACATTTCTTTGATTAATAGAAATCGTGTATTATTGTATATCTGTGTTTATGGTTGCATCTCTGATACATTTTTGTTATATCATTGAATATCTGCAATATCTGTATTTCTTTATTATATCTCCGCTCTCATTTCGTGCCGAAAATAATCCGGATCACCAAATGGGCAAGGCATAAATCAACATTCGACTTGGTTTCAAATTGGCTGAGATAGACTATCTTAAATAAAAGATATGGAAGGGAATGTTGAAATACAAGATTAAGATATTATAGAGATTCAGTGAATGCAAGATTTTATTATGTAGGAATCTATAATCCAAAACCAGAGCTGCATATATTAGCTACAGTGCGAGAGGCCAAAGTCAGATCTGAGTTCCTGAGAAGCAAATAAAGGTATATTGATCTGATATCCAATATCTGAGGTCAATCAAAAATTAGAAAATGAGTATATAATGTTCAAAAAGATGGAAGAGTGAAGAAGCTTCATCATTAAGTTATTGATCAGAGTATTTCAGTAAGATGGAAGAGTGAATTAGAGTTATCATCACTAAGTTGTTGAATATTAATTCTTTTGGAGGTCCACAAGTTCTTTAGTGGGAAGTTGTGATCCAGGAGGATCTAAGGAATGCTCATAAAGGTCTAGTATGATCCGGAATGCTCACAGATATCCCAGGGGATCCATAAACGATCAAAACTTGACCATATCAAATGATCGTGAAAATAACATCATTGCGTAGAGCTCGTTGTCATCTTTCCAACGATGCAAATTTCGTCTCAAACAGAGCTCGTATACAAAAGTTATGAGTAGTCAAAGTTTTGTCAAAACAAGAAAAATAGGGGTGCCACGTGGCAACACTAGAGGGTGACACATGGCATGGTAATGTCAGCATCATTAGTGACACGACACAACAGGGTGACATGGCAGATATGTTGGCATGTACAATCAACAAATGAGTTGGCAGGTCCAAGTTGTTTAATCAGAATTTGACACGTGGAACAGGTTAGCCAATGAGAGGATGCCATGTGGAAACCCCTCATTGGCCATTAATGTTTTGGTTATGTAAAATATTTATGGATTCCATGGGGTTCATCCCCATGACCTCTCTAACAATCCACACCTTCATAGTGCTCCCACAACCAACACACCACAACATTGTCACTTAACCATATGGTGGCAATTACTATATTTAAAGTTGATTAATGGTTCATTTGAAAGGGGGGGGGAAGGGGCCAAGGCTAGCCTCATCCCCTGGTTCAAGTGTAATTCCATACGACCACATCCTATACAACGCGAGGAGCTTAACAAAAATGTGGCGGGAGTTTGTTTGAACAGTGATATATTATATATTATATATGATATATATAATATATAATATATATATTATATTAAAACTTTAACCAACAAACCAACGAATATACCATGTAGAGGTTTGAACCTAGAGCCTCCGCTATAATAGCAGAGCATTTTAACCAACTCAACCAACCAACCTAAACTTAGTGGGATTTCTGCTAAAAATAGCAAAGAAGTTACCAACTAAATTTAAAAGTGGTTTTGGAGACCCGACGATATATTGGGCACGAATCCCAAGGTAACACACATCCCTATGTGCACATATATAGAGACTACAAAGATTTCGAGACAATGACATGACACAATTTTCGAGACTGTAAGGAATTGTATGGAAGTACGTGCAAGTACAACATAATCTTGAGTTGCACCGTAAAGCATGTCAAATGGTACCTTAACATATTTTTATGTGTCTTATATCAAAATTGCACGGTTTTTCACAAGGATCACGAATATGAGGTCAGTTTTGTAATTTAAGGTCATCTGTAACAATTTTATGTCAAAGTGTCATTAATGACCTTGTAACACATTGTTTTGCATGCCATGAGGTACTTTGATGTAATACGACCAATATTATACTCATTTTTCTCAATTTTTCACAAGGATTTCAATTATGAACTTTGTTTGTGCATTTGAGTTGTATATTTTCAGGGCACGAGATTGGCTTATTTGGTCCATTTACATATGTATTTTGGTTTCTTGAGATAAAGATAATCAATTTTTATTTGGTTGAAAGAACTTAAGATGAAACAAAGCATGTCTTCATTATTATTGCTTGAGTTCTTTATTTTCTGCTGAGTTATCTCAATTGTAGTTCAAATTGGTCATCATAAAGGGGTTTTTGGATAAAGGACACATCATCATCATTTCTGCAAATCACCTCAATAGATCCTAGAATTTATATGGGAATCAAGTTAGATGTTGCATGTTTATTTTGAAGGAATAAGCGGTGTCTAAAGATTTTCAAATCACCATAATTTATCGGGATTCACAATGTCGTGAATTAATGTTGAATCTTATCGCCCTTTAAATTTGTAGAGTCTTCCCTCTTGAACTCCAATCACCACAACATCATCAAAAGTATTCCCTCTAGGCCACATAAGAACTTTTCCATCAACAAATGCAACTCTGTAACCCTTCTCATCAAATGTTGAAATCGAGAGGAGGTTCTTCTTCAATCCAGAAACATAGAGAACTTCCTTCATCTTCATTGGCTTTCCTGAGTCTAACTTGTAGGAGGCTTCTCCTACTCCTTTGATTGGATATTGATAGTCATCTCCCAATTTTACTTTGTGTGGTGAATCCTTATGAGTAAGGTTAGACAAGGAGTCTGTATAACATGTCATGTGCTTGGAAGCACCACTGTCCACCATCCAAATGTCACTTCCATGAGTGACAGTTCCTGTAAGGGCTAAGATAAGAACATACTCCTCATCACTTGATTCATATTCCTTTGCAACCTTCTTGGGTGGCTCATCATCTTCAATTGTATGAACATGATGCCTTTTACCTCCTTTCTTTTCCCTTGGTTTCTGAATGAGGGAACAATTCCTAGCAATGTGTCCCATTTTTTGACAACAGAAACATCTGATATTTGGGTTATTTCTTCGGCCCTTCTGAAACTTCTTGGTTGAGGAGGGTTCTTTCTTTCTCTTTCCTTTATTGGTGTGGGCGGTTAGGGCTTGATCATCATCTATCATCTTCTCTTCTCTTACTGTCTTCCTTGCTTCTTCTTGTTTGCAATCTTCCCATAGCCCACTGAACTTGGGTAGCTTCCTTCTTGAGCATATCCCTTGAATAAATGCATCCCATGACCTTGGGAGGCCATTCAAGGTGGTCATCACCATTTCTTATCCATTCACTGTATCACCAATGGATTCTATCTGCTCCTTGATTTGGTTCACTCTTGAGAAGTGAGAGTGGATGGTTTCTGAATTTCGTATCCTCGCGTTCTTTAATTGAGTTCTCAAGGTCATTCTTCAGTTGATGTTGTTTCCTTCAAAGACTTGGGTGAAAGCATCCATCATTTCTTTTGGAGTGGATAATGAAGATATGTGATGAATAATATGGTCCTTAATGGAGTCTGCAATAATCCTCTTTGCTTTGACCATATCCTCCTCGTGCTTTTCTTTAGCCTCATCTCCCTTTGGTTCTGAAACCTCTTCTTCAGTGAACTTCTATAGATCATGTTCTTCTAGGAGGAGGGATATTCTGTACCTCTGAGTTCTGAAGTTGTCAGCCCCCTCTAGATTCTCATCAATCTTGGTTCTAGTATTCATCTTTCCCCTACATCACAAATTCTGGATTCGGAATATCTGATCCAAGGAAAAGATGTGTTCCACTAGGGCACACTTGCTGGTGGTGTTGTCTTGTTCAACAACCACTCCTATCAATAAAAATGACTCATTTTGGCTTCTAGATCTGCGAACTATCTTCTACTTAGGCCTACTATGATACCATGTTACAATTTTAGAAGTTACAATTATCATATTTAACATACATTAACAATTGCATGTAATAAGATCATTGAAAGATAAGAAATCATAGAACACAAGATATATCCTGGGAAACCCTCGCGAGGGAGAAAACCCAACAACCAATTCTTCAGTATAGATTCCTTCAACTAGTACAATGTCACATTATAGCTCTCCACAAATAGATCAATACCAAGATACCAAAGACCAAGAAACCAAGACCTCTTACGCTAGACCTCCTTTGTTATGCTCCAAATACACAAGAGAAAGCGAGTTGTATGTGTATACAAATGAGAGGAACTTGACCTACCTTTATACACATAACTTGACTCCTGAAAAGACACAACCCTAAGAGGGGTCGTTTTGAATTTTACAATAAGGATAACAATAAAATAATAATTTATTTTGAGTCGATTTATACAATAAGATTACAATAACCTTCTCGAGGTTTGACCAATACAAATACAAAATAATATCTTCCATAGTTACATCAAAATATCAACAGTAAGATCATTGAGGGTCGTTGATCATCCCTTAATCTCCACTGTTAGATTTGGGAGTATGTAAGTTGTGTGTACCCAAGGAAAAAGGGTGTGGGATGGGACCCACCAATCCATGCAACCAATCAATGGGCGTCGCATGGAATTTTGACAAGAGAGGTGGGATCCCTAACCCATTTGTGGTCAAAGAAGTTGTCAGGTGGACATTTGGGTACGGTGGGGCCCAAAATATAGTTTAATTTATAAAATAAAGGTAAAAGGAAGAGGAGGAGGGAGGCAAAGGCTAACAGAGTAGGGCCAGGTTGGATAAGAGGATTACATGACATCACCTGAGGGTGCCTCGTGGACCCAAAATTCCACATCAACAACCACGTCAACAAAGATGCCATATAGGCAAAATTGTCCTTTAGTAAAAAAAAAACTAAATTTGGATTCATTTTCTTATTTGGGCCACATATGAAGTATATTAAGTCAGATTGATATGAAAATTTTGAGGTTTATCCGTAGTGTCGAGGGCTACATAAATTCCATAAAGGGCCACTGGCCAATCATACTCTGATTTTCCAAAAAATGTAAATTACTTGTTTTGAAGATCATGGTCAAGCTCAATGGAAGGAGAACAGTTACTATTGAAACTTGTAAATAGTGTCATAAAAGCATATATGAAAGTATTGTGTGAAGGGATTGGCCATAATCTAAGAAGTTTGGAGTGGAGGTGCTAAAATAGGGAAAAATCCACTATTTCATACCACTTTTTGGGGTTTTCAGAGAAAAAGGGTCCCCAAATGGAAAATATGGAAAAATTTATGTACTCAACAATTTTTATACTCATCTAGCTAGACAACTTTGGTTTAGTGTAATTTTTTCAAAAGTGCACACTTTGGGAGATAACTAGTTTGACTAAAAATTCCAAGTTTGGAAAAAGGGGTGAAAATGACAACGTTGTCATTTCAAGATTGCTACAGTATTTGACTGGACCATCAAATTGAAAATATGAGAGTTTTCATGAATTCCTTGTCATCATTATTATCTATGTCTCATTCAAAAGTTTATTTGGTTCTTGACAGGTTTTCTTCTACAAGTGATAGAAGTTGGTGTATGGGATTATTTGCACCAGAATGAAAAGTGTACCAGAAAGGGTAATATAGCAATATCCAGACGATTATAACTTTCTGGTCAGAGCTCAGAATTGAGCAAGAAAACAATTGTTGAAAATATGTTAGAGAGGAGAATCCATCTATTAACCCAAAAAATTGATCTGAGAAGTATAAGTTAGAGTAAACTAAAACAAAGATGGTCAGTGGCATTAAAGAGTGGAGAATTTTTTTTATGTATTCTTTTCTAGAATTGTGTATGTATATATTTGTCCTAACAAAAATTTATTTGCATGAACATTTTCTTGCAGAATTTATAGGTACATGAAGGCAACTTGGTTCCTGTATGATAACCTAGCCATGGAATATGCCCAAGAGTCCTACAGTCATGAATAAGAATTCAGAGGGCTACATGTTATCATGGGAAATGCTAAGACCAATTCCAATGAAAGAAGAGATAGGTAGGAGCATATAACTATGAGAAGCCTACATAGAGAAGTGCAGAGTTATAGGGATGATAATGAGAAGATTATGAAGGCTCGGGAAGAGATACTTTAGAGTCTAAATATGTTGTAGAGGCAAGCCGATAAAGACTCCGGCACAAAGCAAGTAGCTAGTGATAGACAAGTGACGACATCCAAATCCCATAGTAGAAGGGATGAACATGGGAATGACAGGAAGTAAAGAAGAATGAGCAGACACCATCATTCCCCATGGAAATCCACTAAGAGATCTCATGCAAGTTCAGGGCCAAGAAGCAACCCAAGTGTGTCCCATGTTGGGAGACAGAAGAGAAGGCCTAAGGAAAACATCTTACAAGGTGAACTCAGGAAAATCAAGCCACCAAATTTCAATGGTAAGCACATGAAGGGAGAGGATGTTGAGGCCTGACTGTTGGAAATGAAGAAATATTTCCAGCTACATGATTATCCCTCCAGGGTATAACAAGAATTACAACCTACCACTTGCAAGGAAAGGTAGCCATGTGGTGGGACCAACTTAAGCAAGCAAAACACCTTGATGAGAGGAAGGTCTCATGGAGGTAGTTTAAAGGATATTTCCAAGAGAAATACTTTTCAAAGATTATGATGAAAGAACGATGAAATAATTCTTTGAGCTCAAGTTGGGAAGCATGACAATAGATGAGTATGAGAAGAAATTCTTTGAGTTGTTGAAGTATGTAGGTTTCATAAAGGTTTAGAAGGTCAAAATACAAAGGTTTTTAAGTGGGTTACCTTCCTTCTACAGTGACAAGATATAATATGATAACCCCGTAACTTTGGAGGAGACCATAAGGAGAGCAAAGCATCTTTATGAGCAAAGTAGAGCGAGGCCAATCTTCCAAAAAACTTGGAATGACAAGCTGAAGGGTAAAAAGGAGAAAAGGTGGAAAGGTTTTAAGCCACCATTTTTCAAGAACAACTCACAAGCAAATCAACAAGTACAATTAAACTAAAATGAGCATAAGAAAATAGATTCATTTGGGAAAAGGCCAAGACAACAACCTGTAAAATGTTGGGGATGTGAGGGAAACCACTTATATAGGTGTTGCCCTCACAAAGGATAAAGAATGTGGATTGTCCATAAAATTCAGGAGGCTAAAACAATTGAAGATATGGGAGGAAACATGTCGATGATTTATGCAGCCTTGCACAACAAGCAAGCAGAGTATCAATCCCCCATGATTGAAGTGGAAGGTAAGATTGATAACCAACCCATAGCCATTTTAATTAATTCTATAGCTAGCCATAGTTACATAAAATCTAACATTATTGAAAGATTTCACTTGCAAAGGAGTCGGCATAAGAAATCTTGGTTAGTTTAGTTATCCACAGGGGCTGAAAGGAAGATCATTGAGTTGGTTAAACATTGTCCAATAAACATAAATGGACTCATCATAAAGGTGGATGTGAACATCATACCATTGGGTTCATATGACTGTCTAATTGGCATGGATTGGTTGGAAAAACACCATGTCATCCTAGACTGTTACACAAGACCATAAATTTTCTTGATGAGGGATGTAAATAGGGAAATATTTAAGACATTCAGAGAGTTGTAGTTGTTAGAGAAATTTCATCCATGTAGTGGAAAAAGAGTTTTCGAGAAGGGATGCCAAATTTTTGCAGCCTATATGGAAGAGGTAGCTAGAGATAAAGTGGCAAGTATTGAAGACCATCTAGTCTTGAGGGATTTTGAATGTGTTTTTGGGGAAATCCCAGGATTGCCACCAAAGAAAGACATTGATTGTTCCATTGATTTGGTGCCAAGAGATGCCCCAGTGTCCAAGAAACCTTACAGAATGGGCACACCAGAATTGAAAGAATTGCATATGCAACTTGAAGAGTTGTTAAAGAAGGGGTATATATGCCCAAGTGTATCACCTTGGGAAGCCCCGGTTCTTTTTGTGAAAAATAAAGATAGAACCTTAAGTTCATGTATTGATTTCAGACAACTGAATAAGGTCACCATAAAAAAACAAATATCCTTTGCCAAGGATTGATGATTTATTTGATCAACTGAAAGGTGCAAGAATCTTTTCCAAGATTGACTTGAGATCAGGTTATCATCAAGTGAGGATAAAGGAATAGGATATCAACAAGACAACATTTAGGACAACGTATGGTCATTATGAATTTATTGTGGTACCATTTGGGCTATCAAATGCCTCAACAATTTTCATGTGCCTGATGAATGGAGTGTTCAAGGAGTACCTGGACAAGTTTGTGATTGTTTTCTTAGATGATATTCTCATTTACTCAAGGACAAAATAAGACCATGAGCAACATTTGAGAATGGTGCTGCAAGTTTTGATAGCATAAATTATATGCCAAACTAAGTAAATGCATCTTTTATAAAATAAATATTCACTACTTGGGGCATATTATTTCAGTAGATGGGATAGAAATTGATCCCGAGAAGATAAAGGTCATTAGAGGATGGCAAATGTAATGAACCAAATGCTTAAAAATATCATAACATAATAGAAGTACCCACCTTGTATTGAATGTGAGTGTGGAGCACAACTCCAAGATAGATAAGTTACCCAATAACTCCTTAAAGAATAGGGGAACCCCCTCCAAATTATAACCAAATACCTTTCATACTTCACGATTCCCATATATGCTTCCCTTGGGTCATAACATAATACCCTCCTTTAAAAATCTTTGCAATTAAAGGCTTCACATGTGATGAAACCAACTAATATGATTTTCTTATGTTTTTGCTTTCATCATTCCATTGTTGATGATCTATCCATCCAAAATCAATTATTTTCGGTCGTAATCCTCGGTGGCGATTTGTTACATAATTTTCTTTCTTTTGATCCCATGTATTGTTGTTGAAGCTTATCCAATTTGTAGTGGTTGTTGGTCTCTTATAACATCTTGTTGAAGAGTAGTTTAGTGATGCATTGTTCCATGAATATTGATAAGTATTCCATCTTCTTCCTTGATAATGCTGATATCGACCTTCTTGTCTTCCTTGAAATGTTTCTTGGTCATGAGGGTGTCGATATGGTTCCACTTTTGATGGTTTTTCTTCATTTTGCATGTGCGTTTCCTGTATAATATTTTAAGAGACAATGGGATCCTCTATCTTCCTTGCTTTTTCTTTTATTGTTCTAGCCTTGGAGATAATAACATCATATTTGGCATGTACATCATCTAGATGGAGTTCAACTTCTTCAAGTATATTTTGGTGATCTTCTTAAATATTGCCTTATTTCTCCTCTTGAAGTTGTAATGTGACCTCGTATATCGAATTCTAACGTCCTTCTTCAATTTTGGATTGCATTTCTAATTTTACATCATCAATATTTAGGGATTCCTTAACCTTCTTGCAGATTTCCTCTTCAAGTCTTTTGGTAGATTCTTCATCCAAGATCCTCATTTCTTCTTAATTTTGATAATTCTTCTTTTCTTCTTTCAATCTTTTAACCTCATCCAATATTTTTTTATTATGGTTTTGTAATCTACATATCTCTTCATCTTTCTTTTTTCAAATCTTCCCTTGACTCATCATTTCCCCACTTCAATTTACTACTCTTTTCTTGCTTTAAGTTATTAACTTCATTAACGAGTGATTCATTAAGGGATCTTATCTTAGATAACTCCTCACCCTTCTTCTTAATCTCTTCCTTTGCTTCTTTTAATTAATCTGGAATTCTATACAATTCC
The DNA here is from genome assembly GCA_032191745.1 of Picea mariana. Taxonomy (NCBI): domain Eukaryota; kingdom Viridiplantae; phylum Streptophyta; class Pinopsida; order Pinales; family Pinaceae; genus Picea; species Picea mariana. The sequence goes on from JASDQU011313012.1 coordinate 55,222, forward strand.
TCAATTTGTGTATCCCCAATCCATTTATGTGAGAAGAGCTTTTCAAATTATTCCCATGTGGAGTGGAGTCTAGTATCTTCATCAAGGCTTCTCCACCAATTATGAGCTCTCAAACCAAATGCTTAAAAATATCATAATAGAACAGAAGTACACACCATGTACTGAATGTGAGCGTGGATCACAACTCCAAGATAGATAAGTTACACAATAACTCCTTAAAGAATAGGGGAACCGCCTCAAAATAACCAAATACATTTCATACTTCACAATTCCCATATATGCTCCCCTTGGGTTATAACAACCAATGCCAAGAAATGTGACATGAGTTAGATCATGTATGGGTCTAGCTGGTTATTACTAAATATTCATAAAAGGTTTTTCAAAGATTGAAAACCAATCGTTTCTTTGCAAAAGAAGGGAGCAAAATTTCAATGGACTTCCAAGTGTGTAGAAAGTTTTCAGCAGTTGAAAGATATTTTAAGAAGTGCACCAATCTTAAAGATTGCATATCCGGATGAAGATTTTGTAGTGTGCACTGATGCTTGCAAGGAAGGGCTTGATAGAGTCCTCACTCAAAAGGATCATGTGGTGTGGGATGAGTCTAGAAAATTAAAAAAACATGAGAGGAATTATGTTACACATGACTTGGAATTAGTAGTCATTGTACATACACTAAAAATGTGGAGACATTATTGCATGGAGAGAAGATTTGAGCTAAGGACAAACCATTTTGTCCTGAAGCATTTGTTTGGACAACAAACATTAAATTCCAGACAAACTAGATGGATGGAATTTATGAGTGAATATGACTTTGAAATTAAGCATATCAAAAGCAAGAAAAATCAGGTGGTTGATGCACTCAACATAAGAGCACATGAAAATCATATTTCATTCATTAGCATGTTCAACACAGATTTAAAAGACATAATTTTGGAGGCAGCAAATTCAGATCAACATTATTTAAAAATAAAAGAAAACTTGCAGCAAGGCAATTTACAATAGAAAATTAACTATTATGAGCCAAAATATGATGGAATCCTCATGTACAAGGGGAAAATATATTTGCCAAATTCTAGAGAGCTAAAAAATATAGTGCTAAAGGAAATGCAAAATGTGCCATATGTTGGGCACCCATGATATCATAAAGCAATTTCAACTGTAAGAATCCAATACTTTTCACAAATAATGAAGAAAGAAGTGGTTAATTACATAGCCAGGTGTCTATAATGCCAAAAGTTGAAAACATAGCATAGACATCCAACGACGCTACTACAACCATTGCCCATTCCTTAGTGGAAATGAGAAGTGGTTACAATTCATTTTATTGCAAAGCTGCCCAGAACAATGAAGCAACACGATTCCATCATGGCGGTGGTGGAGAAATCAACAAAGGCTGTACATTTTATTTCTGTGAAGACTACACAAGGCAACAAAACTTTGCAAAGATTTACATGAAGGAAGTTGTCAGATTACATGAGGTTCCTAAGGCAATTGCTTTAGACAGAGATTCAAATTTTACCTCTAATTTTTGGAAAGGTTTGTTCAAAGTCTTTGGAACAAATTTAAATCTTTGTACAACGTATCACCCAGAGTCAGATGGGAAAATAGAGGGGACTAACATAATAATTGAATATACGCTCAGAATGTATGTGATGGACCAATCATCAAACTGGAAATACTACATCCACTTAGTAGAGTTTGCTTACAATAATGGGTATCAATCCTCATTAAAAATGAACGCATTTGAAACATTGCATGGCAGGAAGTGTAACACACCAGTGAGTTGGGATAACCCAGTAGACAAAGTTGTCATTGGGCTAGGTTTTTTGCGAGAAATTGAAGAGTAGATGACAAAAATCAGACATAATTTAAAGGTTGTCCAAGACAAGCAAAAAAGTTATGCAAACAAGAATAGAGTTTTTAAAGATTTTAAAGTGGAACATAGTTACCAACTTTACGAGAACTATACAGAGTTCTCATTTTTTGGGGGTCCACATTTTTTACCTCGTTTTGAAAAGTTGTGCTACCGGTAGCACCCCGCTCCCTTTTTAGGTTGTTTTTTGATATTTTAAATCTTCTTATCCATAATGTATCCACATTATTTTTCATGATGGTTAAAATTTAGACCCGTCGTGTTAACAACTGATGTCATTGTGGCCAAAGACTTTAAAATTTACCCTTGAATAAAAAAGTGATACTACTAGTAGCACTGTTTTTTATTTTATTTGAAATCATAACTTAATTGAAACCGTGTCATTGACAACTGGTATCATTGTCGATAAACAACTCAAAAATCCTACATCATTGCTTAGATTTTTTTATTATTTTTTTTTAAATTTACATTAAAAATAAATAAATTGGACAAAAAAAAACTTCTCAAGTTAGTTTTAATTTATTTTTTTTAAATACCCATTTTAAAACAAAAACTCTAACCCCAATTTTTTTTGTTTGTTGAAAAATCTAAAACTTAAAAAAAACTAGGAAAAAGAAAAGAATTGAAATTTAAAACAAAAAATTAAAAAACAAATTTGTATTCAAAAAAATATTAAAGAAAAACTTAAAATACTAAAGAGGAAAAAAACTAAAAAATTAAAAATATATATAAAACCTAAGAGAAAATGAGTAAAAATTATAAAAAAAAAAAGGTAAAAAAACAAATTTATACCCAAAAAAGACCTTAAAAAGTGTGTATATATACACACACACAAACTTGAAATATAAAATTTTAAAAAAATACTTTAAAAAAAACAAAACTACCAAAAAAATAAAATTTATATTAAAAACTTAAAAAAAAATTGAAACATAAAATTTCAATATATATATATATATATATATATATTCTCTTAGATTGTCCAACCTATACCCATATTAGATTTCAATTTCAAAATATTTGTGACACTACGAACCTTCCTACCTTTTAACTCAACAAAACAATAGTGATTTTGGAAAACTTCTCTTAATGTTTTTTGAACACAGAAACAAAATTCTAAAGAATTGCAAGTAATCCCTTACCCTCTTAAGGTCCAATAGACCGATTCGGTCTTAGTGGATGTTAATCATATATATATATATATATATATATATATATATATATATATATATATATATTTTAAATTATTGATGATGATGATGATGATGATGATGATGATTAACGTCCACTAAGACCTAATTGGTCTATTGGACCTTAAGAGGGTAAGTGATTACTTGTGATTCTTTAGAATTTTTGTTTCTGTGCTCAAAAAGCATTGTTTTCCATATAAATTTTA
>JASDQU011313013.1:15303-29199 GCA_032191745.1 Picea mariana
AAAAGGCCTTATGATCACCAACAGATCAAACCACTGATATCTAGGTTGCAGACGTATTATTTATTTGCTTTTAAGCTTTGTTTACACCCTTTGTAATTTTCTACTTACATTAAAGATGTCTTATGCACTACCTACCTTGAGGTGTTGTACATAATATATTTAGCGTTTTAAAGCTTTGTTTACACCCTTTGTAATTTTCTACTTACATTAGAGATGTCTTATGCACTACCTTGAGGTGTTGTACATAATATATTTAGCGTCTCTACAAGTATTCCTTTTTCGCCATATTGTGAACATAAATATGGCTTCTTTGTTCTTTCGTATCTAAATGGATAAGAGTGAGCAATATACTGAGAGAAAAGGCCATATGATCACGAACAGATCTAATCACTGATATCTAGGCTGCAGATGTACTATTTATTTGATTTTAAGCTTTGTTTACACGCTTTGTAATTTTTTATTTACATCAGAGATGTCTTATGCACTGACTTGAGGTGCTGTACATAATATATTTAGCGTCTCTAGTAGTATTCCTTTTTTTCCATATTGTGAACATAAATATTGCTTCTTTCTTCTATATTTAGTGTCTCTACTAGTATTCCTTTTTTTTTCCATATTGTGAACATAAATATGTTTTTTTTCTTCTTTCCTATCAAAATGGATAAGAAACCTAAAAATGATATTCCTACTACAAATAGAAGGAATGGTAATATTGCCATTCAGAAGCCGCAATCGAGTATCCTGCATATGCGTCCTGTGTTGCTCATTTTCATTTATCGATATGTCATGAGGATGCGTTCGATGTCCTTCCTGTGTCGTCAAACATGTTATATAGTTGACCACCGATGGCCAATCAGCTGGCCCTAATTCTTCATCTTCCCCCAGCTCTCGAAATGCCTCTAAAGCTTTATTGTTCATTTCATACCTTGTGTAGTCTACAATCCGCATCTGCATCTCAAAATGAAAGAAAGTCAGAAATCCCTGATAAAGGACAAATCATGAAAATCTATGCAGGTAAGCACTGACTACCTAGTAGCAAAAGAAAATGGTAATACAAACAGCAAAAGACGAAATACATGCTACTGTAACCTTGCAAACATGTCTGTTTGGCTACTACATTTTTTTTATGGACCTCTCTTTTCTCTTTTGCTTTTAGCATTATAGTAGTTGTCTTTGCACTCTTACATTGTACTCACACTGAACATATCTTTCTAATCCCATTGACCTACTCTTGAGGTCACTTGTTAAACATTAATAAAATTATCTTAGTTTATCTTATTTCAAAAAAAAATAACAAACATAATCCATCTTTCTAATTGTCATGTTAACAGCGTTAAAGAGAATGACCAACGATAATATTAGTCACATTCAAGTCCAGCTAAAACCAAAAACAAAATGCAGGCATTTTAATTGTCTGTGCACTAGATCTATTATGTATGTAGAACATTATAGTAACATTTAAATAAAACACTCAGCTGTCTGGACATGAACATTACAATGCAAGCATATAAAAATTTGAGCTCAAGTTAAAAGAGGGAAGGTTTTATATTATAACTAAACTTGATTATTTCGAGTAACCAAACACATATCAGCGAAAGTTTATTGTTTTTTAAAAACAAGCACTGACTTCAAAGCTGGTGAGGAAGATGATAACATACCTTGATGTCAGTTGTTTTATCCATGCCTAGTAAGCGTAACAAAAATTGAGTTGTTGATCCATTCACAATAAGAGTAAGGAAAACTACTCCACCGGTGAAGAAAACGAACTGAAACAAATTGTCAAAATTAGTCTCACTAAACCGGAGACTGTTTACTATGCAAAAGTTCCATTTCGAATGAAATGCAATTTGCAAAGACCACAAAAACTAGAGCACTAATGGTGCAAAGACATGCAAAATTCAAAAAACCTGCATCCAAGTTGTTGAGTAATATAGTAGCAAACATACCAAAGCTCCAGTTTCCTGTGTGAGTGGAGGAATGTCACTAGAACGCTGTAATACAAACACATGACAAATCAATGAATAGAAACATCTTTCTGCTGCATCAATCATACACTAAGTTTCTGTACATCTACAACACCAAATCTTAAAAAAATCAAACCAGTAACTATGAAAAGTACTTTCAGACATAATGACTGGCAGTTATGCAACCAATAATTTGTTTTCCATTCAACTAATTGTTAAACATAGGTTTTCCCCATGGTCAGGAATTTATTGACAACGAATTAGGGAAAACAAAGTATTATGTGCAAAGAAATTCTAAGAGAGTAGAAAGAATGACATCGTTTTATTAAGAGAAATTTCCAATATGTAGAAGGTGATTTAGAATTGTAATATGATCTTGTATATACATAAAATAATAGGTAGATATAACAAGACTGCATAGCAGTATTACCTGCCGGAGTTGGAAGATAGTTAAGCAACCCCCGGAATTTGCAACAGTCAGCAGAAGCCGCTGCATGATAGATAATTGGAGTATCATTTTGTCTTTTATAAATTAGGTTTTTTAATTGATCAAGATCGGCCTAAACCTACGTTCTTTAATTATGGACATGTTACCCCCCAGGCTAGGGGTAACTAAGGAGAGTCTTGAGGCCCGTAGGTTGAAGACATGGAGTGCCGAGAGCCAAATGAGCAGACATAACCCCTCCTCTCACCACAAATCACCATTCATCGACGGCAACAACATCCACCACACCAGCATAGCCTAGAAAGGACAAGTCTTGCTTCATAAGGTAACAAGTCCAGTGTCGTGGTAAGTGTCATTTTAATAATTGAAACATTTGAGCATGTTGCAAAGAATCCTTTCTTGATTATGAAAACGTTTGCTTGGAAACTATACGGTTTTCCTCATTTCACCTTGGTAGTTGACATGGTTTCCTAGTAAGTGGGTCAACCTTGGGAAAAGGGCTTCTACTAGGGAGTCTCCTTGAAGGGTCATTGTACCATTACTGCACATACTTACTGTTGACCGCCTATTTCAACTAGGGGTCAACGTCATGTACCATGAAGCTATGTACCTGGTGGTGCAACTTATTTTGAAGACTTATGGCTCAACAGGGAAAATTTTGCCCCCAGCATGTCTTTCTATGCAATCAGAATGTTCGCTCCCCTGCATGGGATAATAATGTAATAGGTAAACATGAGTCAATTTTTAGTTAGTTGCCTAGGACTTTATCATTAGGGAAGTCTTTCCATCGAGTGTTTTTTCCTCAAGTAATTAATCTTGCCTACCAGGCAATTTTAATTATCCTTGAGTTTTTCACTCACAAAATCCTCCAAAGTGGTGGAAGGCATTCTAATGATCAATCCCAGGGGGTGACTAAGGTTTAGGAATATTGTAAATTACCATGCTAGACATCTCCTAGAGTCTTGCAAAATTCCATTAAGCTTTGATAGGTTTTCCTTAATTATTAAAATTTTCCATTAATTGGAAATTTTAATTATTTTTGATGTAAAATGTAAAAATTTGGTCCTTTGGGATTTTGTATAGGGGTGTGGGTACTCAAAAAAAATGACAGATGACCCCCTACACCCTTGGACCAAGTCTCGGCTCAATTGGACAAGTTTTTCTAGGTCATTTTCCATGAGGAGTCAGAGTCAGTCAAATGTCAGTGTTTAATTAGCTAAGGTAAAAAGCCAAAAATTGTAAAAATGATTAAAGTCATGAGAGAAACTGGAGAAATGATTCATAATGTTCTTCCTAAGTTGGAAAAGTGATTTTCCACTTAGAAGACCCCCCCTTGCTAAGCCAACAACTAAAGGTGGTAACTCCCTAGCTAAAAGTGCACCCCCTTGCTCATGAACAAATGGGAAAACAAAAATTAAAGCACGAGGGTGGCCAAAACCCTATGTGCGCCCCTCCTTGAGCCTAACTTTATGTTTGGTGAAAGGAAAAGGTGTTTTCTCCCTTACCCTCTCACCCCTCAAACCCTAACCACTACCAAAACCCTAAAAGTGTGTCCTCCTTGACTTTGTCTCTTTCCCTTGGATGAATGACACTTGGAGCTCATCCAAGAGGGGTATTTCCTCTCTCCCTCATATAAAATAAAGCCTACCCCATCTCATTTTCACATTTATTCTCACAACAACTCTACTATGCCAAAATCTCTCCCATCTCTCTCCCATCTTTCCCTCATTCTCTCTCATTTTCTCCCATGATTCTTGGTGCCATTGGGAAAATATTTTTTTGGTTAATAAAATAGAAGCTTTGGAGGATTTATTGTGTCTCTTGGAGTATTCTCAGAGCCATTGTTTGGTTTGTTTATGAAGTAATATTGCTGCAATTTATTTCTTTTGTATTTCTTTGATTGCATTTTTACTTGGAGACCCAAGCAAAGTATTTTGCTTGGGATAGATTAGTAGTAGTCTTACTATTAGTCTTTGTGAGTTGTTTCTAGTAGATTTGGAAAGTATTTTGCAAGTTATTAGAACACACTCACCTTCTTTGTATTTTGTAGCAAAAGTTTACAAAAATCTGCAGGTTACCAAAGGCTTGGATGAGTGGATTTCAGATCTGGAAATCCATCTTTTTCAGCCATCTAAAGCTTCTATATTTTATGTTTTTATTTTCAGCCACATATCTACCATTTTCTAACATTATTTTCATCTAAATCTGCAATCTAATCTCTCTTTTTAAGATCAGAAATTTTTATTTAATAATTTATGTTATTGTGCTAATATAAAAAAAAAATATGTTTCAAGTCATTTTAGTAATTTCCAGGAAGAAAAGCTTGTTGTTTTTTGCAGGTTTTTACAGGTTTAAAGAGGATTTCTGCATATTTTTGGCCCCTACAGACTCAAGGAAATATCCTAGAGTCTTGGTGCCAAACCCTCTTCTCTACTTCACTTTATAATCATTGTAAGCAGCCCAAGAGAGTCTATTGAGTTTGCATTCTCTATACTTTAAATTTTTCTGTAAAGTGTAAATAATTTTTGTGTTTTTCTCACACCTTGCATTGTGATTGGCTTTGCCATCCATGCAATATCGTGAAGGCTAGGTTAAAATTTAATTTTCTGCTTTACTTTCATTTACCCACCTTGGTCAAAACCGGTAGGCTTGTCCTCCATCTTGTGCAATTGTTGTGAGGTTGTTCTTTTATTTTTAAGCCATTTAATTTATTTGATTTTTCCCACACCTTGCACAGTGATTGTCTTTGCCATCCATGCAATATCATGAAGGCTAGTTCAAGCTTTAACTTGTTGCAAAGTAATCAAATTTGTGCCCCGCCTTTGCCCCGTATTCCCTCCCCTTGCCACTTTGTGGATCTTGGTTAACTAAGAAAAGGCAAAGGATTGAGAGGCTAGATTAATTATGCACCCAATTATTATTGCTTCTACCACCAAAAAGGGTGACTTGGGAGGATACAAGGGGTTGAAGCCGGGGACTGTTTCAATGCACTACGTGTTCTCATTATTCAACACCCAAGCATTCTGGATTTGACTTGTGGAGCTAGGGAAGAACCTTGTTTGTTCTTCTTATTGAGCACACAACACTTCCTTTTGGTTGAAGGGATAAGAATTAGGGGTAGTCACATAGTCTAGGCTTTCATCTTTCACACTTAATTTCCCCCTTAATTCAAGAGAGACTTAAAACTTGCTAAAATCAACCTACACATTCTCTCACAATGTTTACTTTTCAAGCAAGTTACTTTTTCAAGCACTTTACTTTCAAGCAGTTTTCTTTCTTGTGAATACTTGTTTCAATGCATTCTTTGTTTATTTGAGCATAATTGGTTTAAGTGTAAAGTAATTTCTTATATTCATTGTGGATATCTCATAACATTGTTTCATTATTGTATAATTGTATTATTGTTGTATATCTCATTAACTCAATTTTGGTTAATCTTTAAGCACTGATCTAACTGTTGAATATAAATAAAGGGTTTGCTTGTCATTAAAGGAACTGCACATTTGCATCTGTTGCCTATCATTGAGTTGGGTTTTCTTCATAATTAACTCAATTAACTCCCAGATCATTAATCAAACTTCATATAGTTTAATAGGGTCTACCCCCCTTGGCTTCCCTAGGAGTGAGCCTAGACGGAAGAGGTCTAGATCGAGGTGACAGTGGGTCTAGACTTAGGTTTGTGCCTCCAAGGACACACCAAGTGGGTTGGAGACTTCTCCACGTTAGTAGGTGTGTATAAGGACAACAACACTCACCATCTTCCACACCTTCTTCCCTTTCGTTTCCTCATCTTTTGGGTTTTCGAGCTTATTGACCCCAAGAAGGGCTTGTACCTCATTTCGTGGGAAGAAGAGGCTAAAGGCCTAGAGGTTTTGTAGTTGGAAAAAGAGAAAAGACATAATTGATCCCTCTAGATACTCGCCCTAAGGTCCTGAGAGCAATGAAACACTTCTCCATAAAAATCAAGGACTTGTAAAAAAGAAAACACATAATTAAATAAATGTCTCGCTTGTTGGGGGAATGCATTTGCGGTGTCTTTTACTTTCCTTGCACATGGCACTCAATGTGTTCCTAACTTCAAGTGGCATTACGATGCTCCTTACTTTCCATTGCACATAGTACTCAATGTTTTGGACCCTAATAAATTAATGTCAAATAAAAGGGCTTGGAAAAAGGTTGCATTGCAAACGAGGGATGCAACACACTCTCTACAAAGCCACCCATAAATGATACAATATGAGCCCTTGTATGTCAAAAAACTCCATGCCCAAAAGTCGTACCCGCATCCACCTCATACTCATTTACATGACTTAGAGAAGGTCTTCTTGGGAAACACTCCTTGACTTGGGGATTGACCTACCCAATAGGGCACCATGACAACCCTCCTATACTTAAATTTGGAAATTTTATAAGGTCTTTGAGCATTTGTTTAGTTTGAAAAGGGGGGATTTAATGCACATGTTCGGGTGGTTATTTTATTAAATATGGCTTACTTGGCATGATACATGTGACTTGTGGACCCTTGGAGGGCGTACTAGTTTGTTTTTGCAAGACCTTGCCAGGTGAGAAGCCAATCCATGGAGGATTTGTGCCATTTTGACCTTCATGGGGGTTGAAGACCCCAGGGATGGACGCTAGACCCCACAGGATGGGCAGAGGACCCCGAAGCTCTTGTGCACATGAGGTGATGAGCGTTTCCTCTGGAGGGCACCTTTATATCACTAGAGGATGACATCATAGCCCTTTGCACTTGGACGTCGAATTCAGGAGGCCTAGGACATCACCTTCTAAGCCTTGACGTCTTGTTGAGGCTAGGGTTTTGGTGGGCTTAATGGTACCGGACATGTGGTGATGTGTTTCGAAGGAAGAAAAGGCACGGCATGACTCTCGAGAGCATGAGAGATGGACACATGGCCTTTGTAGGCACAACGACTTGCATCTAAAGGCTCAACGTCTCAATTTTGGGGCCTAGCATCACCCTTCTAAGGGATTTACTTTATGTAATTTTAATTTTGGCAAATTGTAAAGGAAAATAAAGGGGGTCAGGCCTCTTTTAATTTGTTGTTGACTTTCTTATGTGGAAAAATTGGTTTTATATGACCTCATATAAATAAAGGTCATCTCACTTTCATTTTAGACATATCTCACTTGAGAATTACATAAAAATTGGCTGAAATTTTCTCCCTACTTGGGAAATTGGCTCTATCTTGTCTCTTGTGCAATTCGACGCTTTACTTGTCTATTGGTGGAAAGGAGGCTAGAGACTTCTCTTGCATGCTTGTTCTTGGAAATTATGGTGGAATATCTTGATACGTAAGGGTTTTTCATGCTATCTCTTGGATCAGGTAAGAAATTTCTGCGATTGTATGTGTTTCTTCTTCATTTCAAGGTTATTTTGTCAAACCCTTGGAGGAGTATAAGGGCATACACCCTCCATCAAGGATCTCTCTGTTATTGTCATTTAAAAGACTATTCAAAAGGTTGCTACAAGGAGTAAAAAGGCTTACACCCTTGTAGATTTACCTTGCTAAGGTTTGTTTACTCAAGGGAGTAAAAAGGATTACACCTTAGAGGAGTAATAAACCCTAGCTCATAAACAAGAGACTCCATAACCCAATAGATAGGGCACTAATCTTTTTGCATTGGAGATTGAATATTGTTGCATCGGTAAACATGATTTCAAGGAGATTGAATTATTCAAGTTTGAAATTTAATTCTACATGCTTTAAGCTATCTTGTGCCCTAGGGGCGTCTTGTTTTGACAAGTGTTCTAGCTGATGTAATAAACATTTAGCTATAGCCAATAGGGTTGCAGAAAACTCACTCTCTTTCACTCTTTTACTCATTTTTCTACCGCTGAAATTTACTTGCAAGTTGTCATAATTGATTTATTGTCTAAGAGCTATTGTTTGGGTGGATTGCTTGTTGATTTTAGTGGCTATAACTTGTTTCTGTAGAAAAAATTTGCTACAGACAATAGGATGTTGTAAAACTCTGCTTATAACACTTAATAACAACCTCTTCTTGCTATCAAAGTCTTGGTTTAATTATTGGGAAATTGTCTACTAATTGTTAGCTTAATTTTCCACATCATACACTTGATTTTGATGGTATAATTTGCAGCTCTCATACTCCTTTTACTGCTGATATATATATATATATATATATATATTTCCACACTGCTACAATTTTGGGACAGCAAGGTTTCTTGCCGATTCCCCATTGGTTTTGAGGTTTTAATCATCATATAATGTTTCATTCCAGGCGGGTCTAACATTTTTTTGCAAGTACATAACCTTGGAAACCATTCAACAGATCCCAAGACTCTTTCCCAAGCCTCAAACTCATCCTTGACTTCGACCTATAGGGGCACTCTTCGATCTCTTTTCATCTTTCATAACAATCGCCCTAAGGTCACCTGGAAGCCTCCCTTGTGTTGGACTTGTCCTTCACTAAAACGAGGGGGACATCTATTGAGGTGATAGTGATAGGTGTTCCCAGTTGTGTCTCGCATTTGTGGCCTGGGTTGGGCTTTGTCCAAACTACAAATTGTGCGATAATAGGACACAACAAGATAAAAATGAGAAAGAGGAATTAAATAACAAAATTTATCTTATGTTCAAAACAATAATACAAAAATTGGAAGTGATTTTACCCTGAGAAAGAGGAATTAAATAACCAAAATTATCTTACATTCAAAACAATAATACAAAAATTGGAAGTGATTTTACCCTCACCGGTCTAGGATTAGAAATATAGGAGACATTTCTCTTAGAAGGTATAAATAATTCAAGATTTCAAGATAGAGACTACCAAAAGAGAAAAACAAATTATTGAAATATGACATAAAAGACCATAGAGTTGTCAGTGTTTGATTCAACAAAATGGAGGGTTTTTTTTAATCAAATTCCCTACTCAGCAAAAAAGATAAAATAATAACAATTTATGATAATATGGAAGGAGAGGTTTATGATTGGTTCTTATGGTAGTATAGGAAATGTAACACCCACTATTTCCATTGGCAAAAATTCACCACTTAATTATTAAGAGGGTTTCATCATAGAGAAGAAGATGACTTTTACACCAAGTTCACTCTTTTAAAGAAAAAAGGGAACATAAATAACTATACGCATGAACGAGAGGTTCCTGCAACGAGACTACCTAAACTCTTAGATGAACCACTATTGAAATGTACATTGTCGAGTTGAAGGATTATATTTGTAGTGAATTAAAACTATGGAGACTCAAAACTATTATAGAAGCCACACAAGCAACAAAATTAATGAAATAGAAAGATAAAATCCACAAGCTGTCATTTATGGTTTTAGAAAGATCAAATAATTATTTTAATGATAAATCAAGCAAATACTCCGCAGACAAGTAAAGCAAGTATATATTACTCCACCAAAGAGAGGATGGCAAACATTGATGCTGAGATACAGATAACCATTGGGTAAAGAAGTGTAGAAATTGCGAGGACAAGTGGTCACCAAAGCATAAATTAGACAATAAAAAAATGTATAAATGTGAAGCTAAGAGAGAATCAGACACCTCCATAAGTGATTCTAATGGAGAAGAAGCAAGGAGGAAAACAATGACACAAATACAAAGTTCGAAGAAGCAATGCCCAAAATATCCCTAACTATAATAATAGGCGTCACACAACTACAAGCATTGAAATTAAGAGGGCAAATGCAAGAGAATAATGTCATGATACTTATATATTAAGGTAGCACCCATATATTTATAGACATTAATGTTGCAAAAAGGTTAAATTTGATAGTATACCTAGTTGTCAATATAAGGGTTATGGTGACAGATGGTAAAAAGATTAATGGTATCGATAGGTGTCGCAATGTAAAACTACAAATACAAGATTACGACATGTAATTTGAGTTCTATAGAGTTCTCTTGAGAGGAGTGGACATTGTTTTGGGAATTCAAAGGCTACAAAAATTGGATACATATTCCACAAACTGCCAAATGCAATTTATTAAATTCAAGAGGCATGGGGAAAAATACAAATTGCACAAGTTCCAACCACCTCTTGCTTCTATTATTTATATGAGAGATCTAGCACACTTCTCATAGAATACAAGCCCTAAAAACATAAAATAATTCCTTTATCTCTCATAAACCCTAGATATAAGGCAACAATACATAAATAATCCATGATACAAGAGCGGATAGGTCTCTAAGACCCCCAATGATGCCTCCAAGATGAAGTAAACTAGCTCAAACATCAAATCTTTCCACAAGTAGGTGCTCTAGAGCTCACACTTGTGGCACGTGTGGCCTCCAAAGGGGATGAATCACTCCAAAAAGGTGAAAAGATGCTCAAAAGGTGAAACGTTTCCATGAAAGGGTGCAACGTTTCATCTCAAAAGGTACCTCAAGCCTCCAAAAGGTGTGATGTCTCATCAAGAGGTACCATGTCATCATCAAGAAGCTCAAAACCATCACATCAAGGTATCCCATCATCAAAAAGTAAAATGTCCCATCACCCAAGTGGAATGTCCCATCATCAAAGGGTGTCAACATCCACGGTATGGTGTCGCATCATCTCTCAAAGTGCAACATCCTTAAGAAAAGGTCAAACGTCCTCCATGGAAATTGAAACATCCCATCAAGCCATTGTCGTCATACAAGGAATGTTCCATCATCAATGACCTCAAGTTCATGTCCACATGTGCTAAGGGGTCTCGTGATTGGAGCCATGTCATTAAAGCCCTCAACATCATCCTATGAGTGCCAAACGACCTCTCTCAAGTGATGGGGATGGCCTCCATACAAGTGGGGAAAAAATCCCCTCAACATTCTCCAAAGTATCCAAGTATCAACCAATCATGTGCAATCATCATTCGAGGAAGGGGCTCATGTGGTTTAAGATGCATCATGAATACCGGAGGCAAGGTACACAATTCAAACACAACATATAATGTGAGTCATGTTAAATTGTTAATACAAAAGCCATTAGATATATTTCACGAAATATCCTCTTCAAACTTCACACTAGCTTACAATATTATACAATTGGCCAAGTCTAGGTATGGGAGGGTCAGTATTACCCCCTATTAGGTGTGCCAGAACCCAGACCAAGAGGTATGTCCCACGAAGCACATCAAGGAGTATGTGTAATGGTAGTGGTATGGATTTGGGTCTACTTCATGGGTGGATGTCATTGACATGTAAGGCCATGTATAATAGTTTTCCTCATGAGTGCATTTGTAGAGAGAGCACTTAGGCAATGAGGTACCCTTTCCTTGATATTGTGTCTTTCCAAACCCCTATTTTCCTTTTTCTTTATATCTTTAACCTTTTTTGGATTTTAACATTCAATTTGTTTATTTCTTTCATAAGGTATGCATTCATTGCATAGGACTTGGGCTGATGGCCTCTTAGCGAGGGTGTAGAGCTCATGCTCCTTTATTTTCTTGGTTTTTAATACTTTTCTTTTATTGTTTGTTTCTTTTCCCTGCATTTTGAATTAGGGATTTTTTTGTTTCTATTATTTATTTTTATAAAGATGCATCAACCTCAGGCTTTCTAGCCCCTTCTTCTCATGGGATTATGGGGCACAAACGTTTTTGGGATACATGTAACAACCAACCCAAAATAAAGGACAATAGATAGGTAATGGGTAGAATATGTTATTCATGGTAAGGGATATGGACACGCTACCCCCATTAAGAACCCCTAGTAGTACAACTTTGCCCAAGAGTGACAACACTTGACTAGAAAATGATAATGACACCAAGCTAAGACAAGGAAAAAAGCATAACTGCAAAACACCATGATTCATTATCCAAATCAACCCATGATCACCATTTTCATGTCTCAAGTATGTAATGTTCCCAACCAAATTTGATATAAAAATCAGATCTAACTAGTTGAGAACTTTCGTCAAACACTTTGACGATATGTTCTATTTCCCTTAGCAAATGTGAGACGAACAAAGTTCGCTCACATAAGAATTATCCAAAATACTTGGAATATAACATAATAATCCATGTAGGAATAATGTATAAGATTGAATAGATAAGATGATATACAATTGATAATGAGGGCTCGTTTATATACCCACGCAGGGGTGCCCTTAACCAATAGTCATGTATTTTGAGACATGTCCTTTCATTATTAATAATTATTATTTATTAATTATCATTTAATTATTATGTTATTAATATCTATTTTATGTGTATATTTATGTTCATAACATTGTCTTCCCCTTAAAAATGCTTTGTCCTCAAAGCATACTTTATGGAAGACTTATCTCTTGCTCTAGCTTATAATTATGGTCTCCTGATTCTTCATTCTTGAGTTAGTAATCGTTGAGAACTTGAAACAATAGGATCTTCTAAGCGCTGAGCAGAACTGTCGAATTGTAAATGAGTCTGCCCATCCTAATTCGATCTTCTGCAGATTTGGGTTTTTATAGGGTTCTTGGAAAGAACTTGATACATTTCTAGTCCCATGATCGCTTCTATTTTGACCCTCACTTGTAGTGGAAGTAATATTCTTTGACATAGCAGTTATTTTTGATTGGTTGAAGTATCGACTTTTGTGATTAGGATGTCGATAAGGCATCCTTGCAACTTGATCTTTATTTCTTATACTTGCATCTTTTTCTTGATTAACTTTTGGAATTGAGTCTTCTTGATATCTCTGGCTTGTTTGTACCTCGACATTTGAAAACTTTTTTACATTAGCTGGATTTGCCTCCTTTTGAGTTGTAAGATTGATTGGGTCTATCATCGTTTCCTTATCAACTAATGATGTTTTGCAATCTAGATTTTCTTGTAAAGTCTTCTTATCATGCTTCAACTTTTTAATCTGAATTAATAAATCTTGATTATGTCGTCTTAATCATAAAAGTTCTTCCTTGTTTTTTGACCTATTGTCTTTTTCTGATTCTAGATTCTCCTTTCTTTCATCCTTTAAGATTTTAATTTGTTCAAGTAACTTATGGTTAAGGTTCCTTAGGCAGGATATTTCTTCCTCCTTTTCAGTTGATTTCTCCTTGAGACTTCGATTTTCTTGTTCTGAATTTGTATTCCCTTGCTTCTTGTCTTTTAACTTTCTGATTTTAACTAGTAAATTTTGATTATAAATTTTTAATCGTAATACTTCTTCATCTCGTTCTAGTAAGTCTTGATCCATTTTTTGTCTTTCGGTCTTTAGTTCTTCATTTTGTGCAATGAGTTCCTGAATACGCTCTTTGAAGTAACGATTATCTTTCTCTGTTAAGCCATTCAAATATTTTTCCTTCTCAATTTCAAACTGTAATTTTTTATTGTTCGCTTTATAATGTTCTAGTTCTCCTTTCAATATTTGTGATTGTATTTCTGAATTATCTTGATATTCTTCCATAATAAATGATTTCCCACCAATCGGACAGAAGTGATTTTGGATTATTCAATATATGTCTCATTTTATATAAATTGAAATCGTTTTAGAACTTCTTTTTTTTGTTGATATACTTTAATC
>JASDQU011313015.1:0-21968 GCA_032191745.1 Picea mariana
AATTTATTATTTAAATAATTTATTTTGTATTCAATTTGAATTATAGTACACTCATCACTTCACTTTATTATTTACCTTCTAAAATCTCTTAAACCACTTTGACTACTTTGACCTTTTGGGGCTTCTAGATGACATATGAGGGTCCTCCAACTTCGTAAGGCCATAACTCTCAAACTGTGAGGAGTTATGTGACGTTACACATACCAACATAAATGGAATGACATGTACTATCCATATAGAATAGTATTACCTACAAATATATCAAAACTCATACCATTATCTATCAAACAAACTTGGTCCATTACCCAAACCTGGGTTCTCCAACTTCTCATGGCCATAACTCTCTAACCATGAGGAGTTATGTGATGTTACACATACCATCGGAAATGGAATGAAAAACACTATCCATCTAGGATAGTTTCAATGATAAATTCACTGAAATTCATCTCATTATTCCACAAATAATCATGGGTTCTCTAACCATACTTCTAGGATAACTCAATCCGCAAAGCGTCTTCCTGTGAGGGATTTCACCATAAGGGGACCACTTTGGAGTTCATCCATTTTTACTTATTATAAACCATGAAAAGACAATAATGAGTCATATTTACATAAAAAAAACTTGGGTCCATTACCCAAACCTTTGTGCTACCGAGCTTTCTTCAAGGGTTGACATCAATGACAACCAACCTTAATCAACAACCTTATTGTTTGCTTCACAATTTTACCCCAAGCCTTATCAAATAAAAAAGAAATAAGATTTGCCACTCTTATAGACTTGGAGGTTACGAATTCTCCCAGTCCTAGTTCCCATAGAGGGAAATGGCCTCCATTCAAGGGTGTGCTAGAAGAGGTCTCATAGTTACTAGTATCCATTGGATTAGTTCATTGGGATTTCTCTTGAGCTTTCTTTTCCTCTTCTTCCTTTTTTCTCCTTTCTTCTTCCTTGTTTCTGAGATTTTCTTCTTGATCCTTCTAGATTATTATTCGTTCTCATTCCTCCTCTCCTTTCCTCTTCCTCTTTTCTTCCACTACTTTTATTGGCTCTTGTTGATGTCTAGAGCCTTATCTTCATTTTCTAAGATTGCTTTCTCTTTTGTTGTTGCTATGGCTGCCTCTTGCTGGTGTAACTTTTATATGTGTCGAGATATGCCTCTCATCATGTATATAACTTTGTCATAGTTGGCAGCCCTCCTATGAATTTTATCCTATACCCAAGTTTCAAATTCATAGGGCCACCTATACTTGCAAGTCTGGCAATGTCTATTGACAACCTTAAGGGGACCATACCCGTGGAATATTTCTTCCCCAAAATGGAATGTCACCAGAGTGTCATCCTCAATTTGTTCCTCGATGTATTTGAAACAATAAGATCCCAAGAAGAAGGGCGGTATTGACCATGTCAGTTTTTTATCTTTGGCCATTGTTTCTCCCACTCCATGGACTAGAGTCTAATATGCAACTTCCTGCAAGGCCAACTTATCAGGAACAAAATTTTGGAATATGTGAGGAGGTTTGGTTGTGCCATATATTTTGATGTAAGTTCCCTTCTCCATCACAAACCAGCCCCCAATTTTCCCAATTGCTTTCATTTCCTTTTCTAAAAGACATGGAATTGGAGCACATAACAACAATTGAAATAAAGGAAATAGGAAATTCTCACATATCTTATGATAGTGAATGAAATATTTGTTCTCCCATAGTTCTGATAAATAGACATGGATGGGACGATATCCCAACTTCCACTCCTAGCCCATGCCTAGGAAGGCATGCACCATACACATCACATCCAATAATTAAGAAGACGTGTGGAATTTTGGATGTTTCCTTAGTGCAATGCACTTTGCAACTTGCATAGTTTCTTCTAGGGTAGTATTTCCACCTTGGTCTAGGGATAACTAACGAGATCATGTCTCGAGGCCCACGATTAGCATACATGGAATGCTGGGAGTCAGATTGAGTAGCAGATCCCATAGGGTCCCTCCTATGCATGTTGATCACCACTCATCACCAACAACATAGCAACATCCACTACATCAGCTTGGTCCCATGGGAAAACATGTCTTTCTTCATGAGGAAACAAGTATGGTGTCATGGTAAGTGTCACTTTAATATTTGAAGCATTTGCATATGTTTCAAAGAATCCTTTCTTGATTATAAAAAGTTTGCATGGAAATTACAACTTTTTCCTAATTTTACCTTGGTGATTGTCATTGTGTCCTAGCAAGTTGGTCACCCTCGGGAAAAGGGTTGCTACTAGGTATTTCCTTGAAGTCTCATCATACCATTCCCATCCATACTTTCCACCTTCCATCATTCTTCTCCTCTGTTTCCTCATATTTTGGTTTTCCGGGTCCATTTACCCAAGAATGGATTGTACTTCATTTCATGGAAAGAAGGGGGTAAAGGCACATAGGTGTTATAGATGGAAAAATATAAAATACAATATTATCCTTCTACATGCTCATCATCAGGTCCTGTGAAAAATAAAACACATCTCCAAAAAATGAAGGACCTGCAAAAATCACATAATTAATAAATGTCTCGCTTGTTGAGGAAATTCATTTTGCAGTTCCCCTTACTTTCCATTGCATGTGGAACTTTGTGTGTTTCTAGATTCAAATGGAATTGTTGTACTCTTTACTTTCTATTTCACATAGTACTCAATGTTTTGGACCTTAATCAATTAATGGAAATAAAAGGGCTTGGAAAAATGTTGAATTGCATATGAAGGGAAACACACCCTCTACAAAGGCACCCATAAATGACACAATACAAAACCTTGTATGTCAAGAACCCCATGCCTAGAAGTATTTCCCCAAATCCACCTCAAAATCACTACACAAATTAGATATGTTCTCCTTGAGAAGCACCCTTGACCTGGGGATTGGTTAACCCAATATGGCACCTTGACACCCCTCCCATACCTAAATTAGGAAAATTTTGTAAAGTCTTTGAGAATTTATTAATTTGAAAAGGGGGGTTTGGTGCACATGTTCAAGTGGTTCAATTATTAGATGTGGCTTATTTGGAATGATTCATATGACTTGTGGACCCTTGGAGGGCATAGTTTCCTGTCTTTATAAGACCTTTCCCACATGATGGATGCTAGACCCCATGTTCGGGGCACCTTTTGATGATGATAATTTCACCTTGATGATGGGGGAAATTGCCTTTGGAGTTATTTTGGGATGGCTAGAGGATGGGATTATACCCTTCTCCACTTGAAAGTTGACTTTTGGAGGCCTATATGTCACCTTCCTAGCCCATGACATCACATAGGGGCTAGGGTTTGATGATTGTTTGATGAATTAATAGAGGAGGCATGTAGCATGGACCTCAATACTTGAGAGAGGGACATATGGCCTTTGGAGGCTCAACATTACACCTTTTCATGCTTGGAGTATCTCTCACGAGCCTAGCATCACCCTACTAGGGCATGGCATCACCCTCTTTAGGGTTTTATTTTCTGTAAAATTCATTTTTTGTAAATTGAAAGGGAAAATTAAAGAAGTTGTCCCTCTTGTGTAAAGACATGCCTTTTCATTAGATTTTTTGGTGGCTAGGTTTTCCCATACAAATATGGCTAGCCAAGTCTCATTTCATTATAACCTTCTCACACAAGTGAGAGACAAGTCTAAAATTTTCTCCCTATTAGGATTATTGGCTCTTTTTACCCATGCACTATCTCTTGGAGGACAAGTGTGGGTCATTCTTTGCTAATTTTTGGATAAATTTGCTACAATTAAGGTTTTCTCTTGTCATATCTTGGTGAAGTAAGTAGATTTATGCAATTTCATTTCATGTTATTGAATGTTTATGGTAAATTTTGATTTTTCATATTGAAATATTTTCCTTGGTAGAACCCTAAGAGAGGAGGATAAGTGTTCCCTCCTCTCACAAGGAAAATTTCATCTATAAATTTGTGAAGGAAATCCTACATAAATTTAAGCTCCTAAAGCCCTAAAGTGTTATCACTTTAGGTGTTTAATTCTAGACTCTTGATTATAATTTACTTCAAGAACTTAAGAAGGGAGAAAAGGTTGCTCAAGCCCAAAAGTGCATGCACTCTAGCAACCCTTCTCTTTAAGGCTTGAAATCTAAGGCCCTAATGTGATAGAACCTTATGTTTCAAACCCTACCTCTTATACCTTGCTATTATCATTCTCCAAACATATTGTATTGTTGTTGTAAGAGACTCCATAGCCCTAAGGAACTAATCATTTAAGTTCTCTTGTGGTGAAAGTGATTAAAACTCTCTCTATTTTTCAATCTCTCAAGCTATATACTAACATAACTAACACTAACTAAAGCTAATTCTCTTGCAAACTTCTTGTTGTTGCAAAAGGTTTGCTACAACCATCAAATACTCTCTTATTACATACATTGATCTAAAGGTGGCTTAAAGTTACTAGAAATTGCATCTAACAATTGGGTAGTTTTCTATTGAGTAAATGCTAATTTTTCATCTTCAATTGTTGCATTTCTGAGGCATGTTTATTGTTTTTGTTACAAACTTGTATTTTCTATTGTGAACTGTTGCATTGATGCAATTTTGTACCAGCCATAGAAAATTTACATTTTCTAGTGTCTTATGAGATTCTAATTGCATAGTTGTACTTGTAATTGATCATATAATTGCTTAAAGTGTTCGTGTTCTGGGCATGTACTAAAACACATTTTAACCTCATCCATTTCACAGACTTAGATGTTGACTTAGGTGACAAAGAGAGGAGGTGGTAGTGTTGGCTATAAAACTTGTTACTTTGATCCCTTGAGGTTACCATGGAAGCCTCCCTTGTGGTGGACCTCCTCCATCACTAAAATGAGGGGATTTCTTACTAAGGTGACAGTGGTAGGATTTCCTGTAGTTACACAAGATTTGGAGATCTTGTGTTGGGATTTGCACAACTACAAATCCTGCGATAATAGGTAGCAAAGAGAATGTCTTCCCAGTTGAATATGTGTCCGGTTGTTGTGATTTCATGTAGTAAGGGGACCCATGATTTGTTGAATTTATTGGCATCGTCTTCTCCATAGATCCTACAAAGTAGAGCCATTTCCCTTTGGTATGGGTGCCTTAGCATCTTGGTGGGATATGTTTTGGAATGGATGGTCTTGAAATGTTTATTTGGAACCCATTATTTCTTCATCACTTATTTGAAATCTAGGGGAAAATGTATCATTCAGTCCTCTGTAAGCTTAAATTCCTTAGTATGGAGTTTGTAACATGTGTTGGGGGAAATGGACTAAATGAAGAAATAAATTTTCCTTCTCTGTCTCTGATTATTCTGTTATATAAATCCACATGTTTGATGATCTAGGATATTTCCTTGGCACAGGGGAACACAACTACGTGGGAAACTGCCTTATGAAGTATTGATCATCTAAACATTTGTTATACACCCAGGTCTTCGTTATCTTTTGGTAACTCAGGCTAGGTCTCATGTTGGAACATTTGGTAAATATCCCCCCACTGGTATGATATATTATTATCTACATTGCATAGGGTGTCATCGTGAATGGAGCCTGGGGCAGTAGTTCTTACTTCTTATTATTCCGTGTCCAAGGCGATTTTGATAAGTGGGTCTTTTCCACTAGTCTTTTGGTAAGTTTCCATTTCTATTCTTATAATCCACCCATGTCTTGACAACAAAAAATATTAGCATTGTTAGTATCTTTGTAAAATGCAAATGTCAATGTGGAGGAGTGATTTTCTAGGAGGAGATCTTATCTATTGTTTTCAATTGAATTAAGCATGGTGATAATGAATTAATAGAGTGAAGTCCAGGTAATTTGATAGAGGATGTCCTTTTTTAGGCTTTTGTGTCACCCTAAGAAATCTACTCTATATCCATAGCCTGCAGGACGTCACAATGCCATCAATTAGAATTAGAAAAATCTTGTCTTTATGGTTACAAACATACCATTCATAGAAAGACTTAGAAGAACCAATATAATGTGATGGAATTGATCACAATTTATGATCATAAAGACCAACCTATTCATAGAGATAAGAAATTTGTCATTTAGATGGTCCCCAGATAAATCCCTTAGCTAGAACATAGAATATTCTCGGCTTTGAAGAGGGAGTGGAACCAAGACCGAGGTCGTGATGAGGAGGGGTTTTCCAATGAGTTATCTTTTTTATCCCTATGTCTATGTGGTTCTAACCTAATTAATCCAACTTAAGAAGGACACATTAGTGACAAGGCAGGTTGGGGTAAAAGGTACTCTGTAAATAGGGAATGTCCAACCAGTTTAAAACTATTGAATGGAATGGGGAAAGGAGAATGGGCCCATTGATTAATTGAGCATTTACATGTGCTTGTACCTAGGGTTGAAAGGGAATGGAATGGGGCCCTTTGTTATCTTTTTAGATGTGTATCATTTGGAATAGTGTACCCTCACCCCTATTTTTTTTTTTTCCTAAAAAGTAATGTGCGATAGGTAACAAGTAGGAGCTTACCTTTCAAATCACAAATGGTTGTTCAAAGGTATGGATGGTGGCGATCAATGACGTGGCATGAAATTTCTCAGAAGTTTCTCCAAGTAGGTAGTGAATGTAGAGTCGACAGTGGTGTAAAGGAAAAGGGGGGAGAACATGGTTATATACTCTGAAATGACCATTGGATGCAAATTTCAAAATATTTTACAAAACTTAAATCAGTGTCAAATCAATTCCTCACATGTGGGAAATAATTTTATTGGTGTGATACATGGACTATCGCGAGGAATATTTTTCTTGGGGAGCGTTGTATCACTAAGAAAATGAATTGCTCAAGCAATGTGTCACTGAACAAAAAGATTGTCTATAATGATATGTCACTAGAAAGAATTTTTTTTGGCAACGACACATCGCTCTCAAGAAATATTTTAAAGAGAAATGTGTCACTTGAAATAAAAAATATTGGTGTGATGTAAAATCTAAGTGTGATATGTTGTTGAGAGAAAAAATTGGTTGGGAAGTGTATCACAATGAAAAATAATTATTTGAACGGTGTGTTGCTAAAACAAAATATTATTCGTGCAATATGTTAGGCTTAAGAAAAATTATTGGGGTGACATGTTGCTAAAGAGAATTGTTTTTGGAAGCAAAACATCATGCTAAATAAATATTTTAAGGGTGATTTGTCACTGGAGAGAAAAAAATTTGGGTGTGACGTGTCGTCGGAGTAAAATAAATCAAGGATGCTAGAAGGGAAAGGTTAGAAGAATTTTTGATTTAATTTGTAAAGGTTGGGGAATTTTCAAGAAGAGGAACTATGCAACCTTCATATCGTTGGTATTTTTTTCTAATTGGTGAAATGTAGTGTATAATTAGGAAAACATTTATCATCAAATCAGCATTTGTTGCAAAAGCTATTTTTCTCAGGCAAAACGCATTTTGAAGCAAACTTTTGAATTGGTAAAGCAAGGTTGGACTGATGATTTCAAATTTCTTGAGAGAAAGAAGGAGTTGGGGATATTAAAACAAAGGTAGACATGCAATCTTCAACATAATCCAATATTGAAATAAAAACATAATGTATAGGAAAAGGGTTAGAACATTATAAGGAGGGGGCCCATACTATCTTAGCCTTTAGAGAAATTAAGTCTAAAATAGTAAATTGGGGGGTGTTGTTTCTAGCACAACAGGTTAATTGTACATTTTCAAACATAATGTGTGATCATAATCTTAATCATAGGCCTAATGAAGGAAACCCGCGATTGAGAGGCAAACCAAGACTTTTTAGGGGAAATTTCACTTTGGAAATAAACCAATATTGTTTCAAAGGTTCATTAATAGTTAGAGGAGAGAGTATGAGTGGGGAAAACTTGTGTAACCAGATAATATTCTAAATTGGTACATGTTAACCAAATGTGGGTGATAACATATGCCCCCTAATGTGTGGGGTAAGTATGGAAATCAATGGATCCAATACAATATCTAATTGTCTTCAAGGAATGAGGATTTCGGTCGGTCAAACATCAATTCATTAAAAACTTGCGGGTTGAGTAAAATCAACAAAACATAAGTCAAGGTTAGTAATAAATCTATCCCAAAGTAGGCATACCCATGCTTCGGTGAAAAATAAGTGTGTTCATCAAATCAAGTGCACTGTAGATCCATGGAATAGATAAGATTAACAATATGGACATGAAAAATACATGGTAGATTCATGCATACAAATAAACAATCATGGCCATGAGACATACATAGTAATATATATGTTTCAAAGTAGATCAAAAGGCTTGACCAAGAGTAGACAAGTCAATGTGTAAACATTGATGAATAATTGAAGTATAACATAAAATCCATCATTGAATTCAAAAACATATTAATGTGAAACTAGATCTAATATATCAATATCAAGACAAATGATATCAAAGGAAGATGCAATATTTTCCCAAGGTATTAAAAAAAAACTCCCTCGTGTATGAATCTACATCATGTGAATAAATGTGTTGAAGTCGAAAATGGGACAAACTAGTGGATTAATAACCAATAATAAAAGTCACTACCAGCCACAAGGTATCCCATAGATGATGAAAGTGAGGACCAAGGTACAATGTTGCATTATTTTAAAGTGTGACTAAATATGTTGAAGACGTACACCAAATGAATCATTTATTTAAACCCGGTTTGAATGTGAGATACCAATGGACTATTGGCCTCTAAGTTAAACACCTAGAGAAATGAGTTAGAGTTGTTAGGAATAGACTTGTCAAGAAAATAATAAATCTATTTTATTGTCACAATGTGAAAAAAGTGATGATGATGTGTGATAAAGTCTCAGAACAATGGAGTCATGTAATCCATAGAGTATGGTTTTCCACTACACAAAATTCAAATATCATAGGGAAATCCCACCTACTCAATGACCAATAATGAAAATCATTTATCGGCTCAAGGTGTCCTACCAATAATCATAATGGGATCCAAGCTACTGGTATGATCCTCATCTATTTGAATGCATGAGTTGATGTAAAAAACATGAGGAATTGCTTGGTGAAGGACCAATAATGAAAATCCATTGTTTACCACAAGGGAATAAACCAACAATGAAAGTAGGTATACGGGTACTACAAACTCTAAGTCTAATCCCTAGAGTAAGGTGTTGGAATTAATATAGGTATACTCATTAGAAGAAGAAATCAATGACAAGTCTCTCCCATTGGCATGAGGTACACACATTGATTTAATAGGTCATGAACTCTGAACACTTGAGCTAGGGTATGGATGAAATACAAGTCAAGATAATTGAGGAATGACTAACACTAATATCAATAGGCTTAATATGTGGATTCCTCAATATTCATCTCAAGACTAGGGTATTTTTTAGGAGTGAATTTTACCCTAATGGTGAAATTTCAAAGATCATTTTTAAGTCGACGATTTTTTTTATATAGAAATCATATATTAAAGTTCACCTAGAATCATATCCATGTTATATTTTTGGATATAAATTAGCTAAATACATGATCTAAATATGAGTTGGTATTCTCCCATTTCATACATTGAGATGAAAAGTAGGGTTTATTTTCGCACCCCAGAAAGAGGATCTATGTTTCATTTTCCCATTTTGATGTGACTCCAAGGAGATTTGCATTTGTATCCACACATAGAGTGATGTTACTAGAAAAGGAATTTCGGGGAGCATTTTCTCATTCAAGATAACTAAAAAGATTAAATTTTCGGTAAATTGTTTGAAAACCATTGAATGATGAGACATGTGGACTTGGTTTCAAATTGTGTTTTTTCTTTTTTATAAACCTTGGATAGAGGCAAAGTCTAGATTCAGATGGTTTCCTGGCATGTTACAAAATTCATTTTTGGGCATTGAACTAAGATGCTAAATTTTTTAGGGCTCAATGATAATAGATGGATTTGATGGATTTTAATTAATAAAGGTGTTAGATAAATGACCTATACATGTTCTCACATTTTCTTTGGAGCATGCTCTTCGGGAGTACTTTTTTTTTTCTTTATGCATCTACATGGGAGATTTTTTGTCATATCATTGCTCTATTCAAGGATCTCCATGGATATCAAAACGACCATAAGTTAAACTAGAAAAAACTATTACTTCAAAAATCATTTACTTCAATAAAACTATTACTTCAAAAATAGATTTTGTTTGTGTTGTTTCTAGCTTAAATGATATATTTAGTCACTTGAAAACACATTTATCAAGGCAATTTGAACTAGATTTTGAAACATATCTAAACACTTTTTATATTTGTAAAGTTTTGAAATATTAAATTTTTTTAACAACAAAAATCAAAAGTGTTTTTGCAAGAGATAAGTCTTTTGAAACTTTTGTTTTTTATTAAATTCAAAATTTGGCTATATCCGTTAATGTTACATCTTGAATAATATTAGATAGCTTATTTATGGCTAGATATACTTCCAAAAGAGACGTATTCATGTTAAAAAGTGTTTGGTGAATGGACTTGCATCAAACAAACATTTGTGCACAGTTGTGTTATCTATTATATTGGATGTTTGGTAAAGTCTTTTCATTGAGTGTAACTTCAATTCTTAGTTTAATATTTTTTTGTTGGTGTTGATTCTTTTTATTATATGGGGTGTCTTTTGTTATAAGTTTAATTATCATTGTGAGGAAGGTGCTTGGTATGATGGAAGAAAATAGGGTTTTATATGTATATATTTAGAAATGGTCAAAGATAGTTTAGCCACTAGAATTAGTGTGTTCTACATATTCTAAGTACACAAAGTTCTTAGTTAGGATCCCCATAGTTTTGAATCATTCAAATTTGAATGAAGTACAAGTATTCACACATCTTATAAAACATTGTTCTATAAATTTTCACACATAAGAAAATAGAAAATTAAAATGCCATAAATTTAATGTAAATGATTTTAGTCTTGTTTCATAATCTTCAAGTAGGGCGAACCATTTTGTATAATTTGGGATGGTTTATGTTTTGTATATGGATTTTGATTTACTTGGCTTATTATTGGAAGCATGGAGAAACAATGGGCGAGACGACCTTTTATTTTTTTATGAAAAATATTTACCTAGTAAATCTAATTTTAAATCTCGGGCATTGGATTTTGAGGGAGCCAAGAAAGTAATATACAATGCATTTGAAACTCAAGTTGATGAGAAAGTAAATAAAGTTATTTCCTCTACCAATAAAGTGGCTCATGCAAGAAGGATTGATTTAGTTAAAGGTGTTTTGAAGAGAATGCTTGGTAATGTGTCAATTCCATATGGCTTAAGAGATAATCTCTAGTAACTTGATTTCGTAAGCTTAATTGTTGGTAAGAGTTTATACTAAGTAGTACTTGTGGAACTAGTAAATTAATCTTATTAGATCAATTCATGCAAAAAATCATCATGATTATATCTAGTTACATTGGAAGCATTTAACAATTATTCCCTGGTAAAAGGAAAAAATATATGTCAAGATGATATCATTAGGTATCTTCTTTTGGCATTGGGAAATTTGTCTTATTTTTCCATCTTGATTTCAACCCATGTTTCCTCATACATGATATGAGGAAACATAGTGTTTAATATAATAAAACAATAGAGGATGATGTAGAGTGCAATTTGGTTTTAGTATTTATATTATCAACAATAAATAATATAAAAATGCTACTCATATATATCATGAGTATGACTATGATAATATTTCTAGTGTGTAACATCCTGTTGTAACTGAGCACACTATTATTGACTTATTATTTGAGGGTACTTGTTTACAAGTGATTCGGGTATGGTACTTTGTGATTTTATTTAGATTATGGGTTATATATGATGAGGTTGAGGTGTTATGGCTTATTGATTATATTGATGTATATATATTGACATATGCTTTTGACGAGTCGTCTTGAGTGTGCAGGACACATGACAGATTAAGGATGTTGATGGCATTGATGGATTCCCTTGGACCTCAGATTGATTTAGGGAATCGATTGTGTTTATTGAGTATTTTCTTTCACACACACATGTTGTATGATTTATTTTAGTAAATATTTATATATATGGAATTGTTGGCAACATTTTGTCAGTGGATGCATGTTTGACGATGCTTGCTAATCCGACTCACATAAGGAGTAGAGGGGCCACATGCACATAAACTAGACATTTAGGGAGAGGTGTGACAACATCCCTGTCACAACCTACTAGCACTCCCACCGTTGTCTAAATTGTAGGTTAACGATTATCTAGTTTGAAGGGTCCACAATGTCATGAGGGCAGACTGAGACAATCACTCACGAATATTCTTAAGGAGTGCACAATAAGGCAGAGTCCTTATTCCTTAGAAGCCATTAGTCTCTCACAAGGTCGACTGAGTGGAGTATTGACTCCAAGGGTCAGACAACTTCCAAAACAAGTCTACGGCGAGTGGCACCCTTGAAGCACGGAGGTGCGTCTTGAAGGGCACACCACGTATTTTAAAACTTGAAGTCAATAAATCTAGGTGGCCTAGAAAACATTGAATTATTCAGACCTTGTTGTATTAACTAATTAATTAAATGATAGATTAATAATTGAGAAGCCTAACAAGAGTCAAAGCCTAAGTCTAAGATTTGGCCTAAATCTAAGTTTAATTTGGGAACTATCTAAAATATTAAAGTGGGGATAAATATGATACTAGGAAAAGGGGTGGTAAAATATAAATAATTAATAAAATGCACATGTGTGCATGAAATTGATAAAAAATAAATTTAAATAGAAACAAATAATAACTTGAGAGATTGGTTATACATAGAATAGAAGCTAGAGTCAAACTACACTAGTCTAACTAGAAGGAGACTCCTAATTAAACTTTAACTAAGATCTAGTTAGGGAACACTCTTTAAATGAGAATCTGGGAAACAAAGGGACACCTAGGAGTGAAAATAGGAGCACATTGAGGTGTGAGGGTTTTTGACCTTTCAATTAAAATAAAATTGGTAATTATTGGTGTAACTTGGGGAGATTGTGACAAGTGTGTGAGTGAGTAATCCAAATTAAAATTTACTAAAAAGTTAATTATTTGTGCATGAAGACATGTGTCAATGAAGAAAAGTTTATAAGAACAAATTCTGGAGAAGGAAAAGGATCTGATTCCTGAGCATTGTTATGTTGCCAAATTTTAATTAGACTGTATTTTACTTGTGAGAGTTGGGATACCAAGCTTGTAAGAAGAGTGAAAGCTCTTCCTTGTGAGGGAAAGCCTTGGAGCTATATTGTTGGTTTTTCTGTGTGTGGCCCTTTTGTGGCTCGGGGGGATAAGGGGGAAGACGAGTACCCATAGCGTTGGATGGGAGGTACTGGTGAAGTCTTTATGATTAGCAAGTGAAGGAAAGGAAGGAGCACGAGACTTGAAGGCTTCTTCAGTCACAACATTCCTTGGTGCTAGTATTTTGTATTCAAGATTTTATTCATAGTATTAGTGTAGTTGTAAGTTAGACTGTTAGAGTCATTGTAGGTTCAATGGAAAGTATAAATGCCAAATGCTACAACTTCTGTCAACGGATAATAATTATAGTGGTTGTATTCTTTGAATTTCTCTGAATTTTGGATGTGCAAATCCAAATTTGAGTGGCTTGATTTTCATAGTATATATTATTTTATATTGGTGCATGATCTATGTTCTAAAACTCGTAGGTTACCCACCGTGAAGTTGTATGATCGGCGTTTAGTTGAAATTATTTAAGGACATTGTTGGTGTATTTATCACTAGTAAACTGTGGAATCAAGTCCAATTTTTGTATTCGTGAGTTCTTTTTTGGAAACCTTGTTGAATCCTAAATAATTCATTCTGTGGAAACTCTGTTGCTTTATACTCTCAGTGTGAATTTTGTATCGTGGAAATATCTGTGGAAATTGTCTTTCAATTCATGGTAATATAGATTATGTTGTTTTGTGTAAATACGATTGTAATGAGTTCCTCTGTTGAATTTCATTTAGCTCCTAATCAATTCTTACGATGATATCCTTGTCATATTGTAATTTAGATTCAAATTTTATCAAATTCCTTGTTTAGTTTATGATAAATTTCAATTCTATCGAATGGTGGATTCCCAATGGTTTTGTTTAATCTGAATTTATTGTGTTCTCTAATTTAAATTTTTGGTTAACCAAAGTTATCAGTAACGAGGAATCTATGTGCTATAGTATCTTAATTTCAAACTTTGGGATCTTGGAATGTTTGTGCTAAGGTCTCCGGACTTATTTTTTTACTTAATTCATTCCTAGGTGTTATCCCCTTTTCCTTAACAGGTTAGGCATGTGAATAGGGGTTAGAATCTAGTGTTGGCCAAAGGCTGCTATTCCAAGCTCTGTGACTCCAGTGCTCCGAAGGTTCTTTAACTTCTACACTCCTTTTCTCCCTAAGTGTTAACCAACCAAATCCGGTCATGAGTTGAGTTGACCAATAGTTTTAGGTTAACCCTACACCACCTTTATCCATTAACTTCTAATAAACTAATCTAACGACTGAATTTTCTCTCTGATCAATGGTTGAAATCTACTCCAGAGTTCGAAACTCTGTGAGTTTTCTCTCTTTTGCATCAACAACCCTTTTTCCTCTTGAGTGCCAAACTATCGAACCTCCAAAGGACCAAGGCTCGAATATCTAATGGTCCTTGATCGATTGCTAGAACTATGAATGATGTTTACTCTGAGATTTCAGAACTTCGAGGTTTCGTAATCTTAAATGGTTAACTTTTAACTTAGTCGGAGAGCCGAATCCCAAATTAACTAAGGAGATCATCGATTCTTGCACCTTGCTCAGATCTACGGCCATGAGGAACTCCATGACTCTGGGCTTCGGAAGTTTTTTGTTGTTGTAGCTCTCGTTTCCTCCGAATTTGCGAAGTACAAACCCACAGATCGGACAAGCCTTATTAAACTTTCGACAATGGTCAGGATTAAATCCGAGCTCCAGGAGTTCGAGATTTTTCACCCAAAGCAACTTCAACCATCACCTCCCGAATGGCCAAATTTTGAATACTAGGATCTACAGACACGTGTACCTAACGTTTGACAGTAATGATTTACTCCGGACTTCAGGGCTTCGAGAGACCCTTAACATTAACACCATGACTCTATTTTTCACCAGATTACCAAATCTCCAAAATATGAAGGCTCGTGTATCTAACGAACCATAATCGATTGCTAGATATATGACTGTCCTTCACTCCGAGACTTCGAATCTCTCGGGTTTTCTTCACACTTTACATTTATGAACCTAACAAGCCAAATAGTTGAACCCTTGAGGATCCAACGGCTAGTACTCACTCGTTGATTTACGGTGTAGTTTCCCTCCGCGACTTCGAGATTCGAGGCACACTTAATACAACAGTTATAATCCATCTAAGTAAAGAAACCCAAAGGTATTAAGGTTTAACAGGTGCACATACCCTGTCAAATCAAACGGTTACAGGGATTATGACTCCTCACGATCAGATCTCGTCCACTAATTTCCTTCGAATGGATTTCAAACTCTTGATTTCCTCTCTTGAACCCTACACACATTGTTTCTCCTAAAATTTACCTTTGAATTGAACTCCAGCGCTCAATAGCGCATCTCTCCTAAGCTCCGGATTCTAATTGTCGAGTGCGCGCTTGCGCCTCCCCTGTGTAAGTTAGCACTGTCTCTCCTGAGCTTCGTACTTCTGAAAGTTATGACCTCTGCCCGACTTGAGAGGGTCTCTTTGCATTCAAAAGTTGTTTATGAAACTTTGGGCTTTCATGGAGCCTGTCTACGCACTTCTAGAGTTGGCTCTGTAAGTGTTGTACTGTGATACCAGGAGAGGAGCTTCAATATTCTTACAGAACTTTTAACTCATTCTTAGAACAGACTTTTTCTCAATTACAAAATCCTTTCTTCATTGTATTAGTTGGTTCACAAGGTGTAAAGTAAGCTTATGGTGACTACTTTGTGTTAAGAGCTTTTCTCTCCTGTTACTTTCCTCTTTTAACTTGTGATGTAGATAAGATATCTATCTACTTGGTTGTATGTTGTAGGGATGTTGCACTTATTTCAGGTAAACATGAGTAATATTGAAACTGCCATAAATGATAGATTATCTATTTAAGGGACTCTGGTTTTTATTGTTATTTTTCTTTCATGATTCTATTGAAATTCTTCCTGACCTTTAATTCAGTAAGATGATGAGTTATTGTAATAGCATGCATTGTGTTATGAGGTGATGACTAAGATACCAGATTCTCTGTGTTATTTTGAAGAATTTGTAGTAAGGAATGTTGAGATTTTTAGTTGAACTTCAGAATAGATAAATTTATGAGAATTAGATACTTCCTTGTTCCTCAGAACAGTCGCCAGTCTTGAGACCTTAAATGGTCAAGATCAATCGAATGAATCCAAGACTTGAGCATTGATTATGTGTCTTGGAGGTCCTAACCTTGCAGGATAGGTTGGGTGGGTAGCTTGTATGTTATTATATGTGAGGTGGTAGATCCTTCATGCATTAAGTGGTATCTAAATCTAATAGTGCAATGGAATGAAAGAAATAGAAAGAGTATTGTTGATGTACGCCACTATCATGTTTCACTAGTTCAAATGATGTTCTATGGATGTCAAAAAAAAATATCTCTTACTGTTCTACAAGTACTTATATGATGTAATAGAGGAGATGCTACATGGTGTAAGAGAAAAACATAAGAAGATAAAAATTAAACCAATAGAAGATAATAATAGTGCAATGAAAATTTAGAAGTACATTCTCACTCAAAAGAAATATCGTCAATACTTTTTGAGATTCCTTCAAAAACCAAAGCATCTGAATATATCGATTGCAAAATTCAATTACTAAGTGTTTTTTTAACAAGGAGAATCGATAGAATTATCAATTGTCACTAAAAAGACCTAGGGTCAAATAGGAAAGACTACCAGTATAACGTAGATTCCCACATACCACTCTAAACAACTAAACAAATTTCAATTACTAAATGTTACCTCCATGTGAACTAGTTGTGATTGGTCATATATAACATAATTATTTTATTTTTAATACCATGGATTATCATCATTTTCTCGCTTATGTTATTATTTTTTAAGAAGAAAAATGATAAATGATTTAAAAAGTTAATTTTTATTTACAGCATGAAGCGTCAACTACAAAGCTTGATGACGATGATTACGACGAGCCTCACAACTTTGAAAAATGTCTTCCGAAGATGCATGCAATGGTATTTACATAACAAGGTCCTCATTTATTGGTTTATATAAATTTCTACTATATAACATTGCAGTATCCTTAATAATTATTTCTCATTGAATCTTGGTTTTGATTAAATAATTAGATAAATGATAGAATATAGCATTACAACAAAATAATTATTTCTAATTATTTTTCATTGAATTTTGATTTTGATTGAATAATTAAATGAATAACACAATATATAAGTGAAATAATTATTTTTCATTCAATCTTGGTTTTGATTAAATAATTAAATAAATTACACAATGAGGTAACTATTTCTCAATGAATCTTGGTTTTGATGAGATAATTAGATAAATTAACACAATATATAATTATTTATCAAAGAATTTTAGTTTTGGTTTTGATGAATGTACATGTATGGTATTTCTTGTATTGGGACATCCACTTAGTTAGTTTGAGTTATTTTTATTTTATTAGTATTAGTATTATTATCATTATTATTATTAGTCCTCGTAGAAGGCATAGAAACACTATAGCGATCGATAATTCGTTGACTACATATTAGTTTGTCTTTTGACCACAAATATTTGCATAATATCTATTATTGGAGCTAGGGAACTAAAAACATTGATTTTTATATAATAAGAAGTACCATATATGTACTGATCTGATTGGATAACAAGATTGGAGGTCTTATTGTCGGCTTCACTATTCCCAATGTTTTATATGGTAACATATCCAAACTTTCTTATCGTATACAGTCTTTTTGAATCATATATTTTTCTTATGTATTGCTTGAAGGTGGATTAATGCTAGCATTACTTCGAATGTTTGTTTTAGCATTTTCTGCTAGCTAAATATATCTGAAAGTTTTTATTTGTACTAATCATATTGAAATGTTTAGATATCCAAGATTTATAGTGATTGATAATTTCAAAGTTTATAACATCCTTGCCACATGTATTTGTATTGGAATGTATTGACACTTTTTTTGAGGTGCTTGAATAGGCATGAAAGCTTAAATGTTTTCATGACGTGAGGTCCTGCAATAGGCCTGACAGCCTAAATGTTTGCATACCGCGAGGTCCTTAGATAGCCTGATAGACTTAAATGTTTATCTAAATACGCTTCTCGGAGTACATTTTTCCTCGAAATTTTCCATACAATGTTGCAATGGTTTTGCAAAATATTGTTGTCCACCACCATACATTGTTTACTGGCTCGGTGAGTGCTTCTTCTTCCCTGGTTCGTCGGTTGGTGCTTCTTGTTGTTTGGTTCACAATTCAACCTGTGCTTCTTCCTTTCATCATTCCAGAGTAAGTTTCCATGCCATAGTTTCATTTTCTATTCCTTGTTTGTTGTTCAGTGTTTGCAGTTTGCAAGTAAGAATGTTTTCTTATTTCTACTGGCATGCTCATCGTATGTTTCTGGTTCCTTCTGTGCTTCGGCTGCAGTTTTGTAATCATTGGAGATACATATGTTGTTTACTGGTTCGGTGGTTGTTGCTTGTTCCCTTGTTCATTGGTTCGTTGGTTTCTGGTTCTGTTTGCTTGGCTCGAGTTTACGCTTTGGGGCCCTGGGGATGCAGTTGAGCCTGCTCATGTTTTTTCGCTCATTTGGTGCTTGTTGTTTTATTTTGTTTGATTCATCTTTGCAGGGTTGGGGTCCTACGCCGGTAGTTGGAGTTGCTTTTTTTATTATTATTATTATTGTTTTTTTTGGGCACTTTACGGTGTTCAGCCCTTGCACCCATGAGTCGACATGCAGTTGTGTTATTTTCCTTGTTTGGCGAGGTTGATATCTGTTCTGCTGTGAGGTTCTGCTAGTGCTTCAGTGCTAGTATGGAATAAAATAGTTGCATGAAAAATAGTTCGAGAAGTGCATGTGAAAATGCAATATCTGTTGTATTTTTGTTAAAAAAAGCATATGTAGACTGCATTTATAAACCATGTATGGTGAAATGTGCACATATGACAATACATGTTCTTTGTCCTCTACACAGACTGGTGTGCCCACGATACAATTTGTCTTGTACTTGATATATGATATGTACAACAAAGATTCTGCAAAATTATATTTCCATGTCTAGAAGCATATCTGGGTAGTTTTCCACGAGAAACCAAAATCTTGTATCATGGGCACAACAATCTATGTAGAGGATAAATAACATGTATTTCCATCGGTGGAAGCATATCTAGATACTTTTCCACAAAAAACCAAAAATCGTTTAGCTACGACCATGCAAGTTCGTAATATTTTGTGGCTTGTAATATATTTTGGGCAGGGAAAAAAAATTACACATTTACAGCTATGGATGGAGAAGCACAAAGGTTCATGTTTTTGCCTATATTTTAGACTATTCATTGAGTCTCTTTTATTGTATGTACATATTACTTGTTCTTCAGTGCATACTAGCTTCCATTCATGTTCATTGTATTTTGTGTGTTCCCACATTCAAACAAACGAAATAGCTGGAGAAAACGATGGAGTCTTGACTGCATCAGTTGAAGAGGAGATAGAAAGGTGCATGCTTGTACTGTTATTTCATAGTGCGTTGTTTTGTATTTCATTTATTGTATGTATATGTGTTCACCTATTTTATTGTATGTAGATGTTGTGTACCTTCGTACATGATAGCTTATCTTCATTACATGCCTTCCTGCATACTCACCTACTTCATGTCCGTTGTGTTTTCACTGCATTGCTACATTTAAACAAACAAAATGGCTGGAAAGGACGATGGACTCTTTGGCGGGAATGTAGACAAGGAATTATAGAAGTGGATACATGTACTCTTATTTCATATTCTGATGTTCATTTTTTCATTTACTATTTGTATATTTGTTGTGCTTGTTCTGTTGCTTTGCACCTTTTTATTTTTTTTTCCTTCTTTTCTTCCTTCAAATATAATATATTCTGCATATTTTGTTTGTTGTTACATTGGAATAAATAGACCTGATTCTCTTTCTTTTTCATTTTTGTCTTCATACTAACTTGCCTTCATGTACATTGCATATTCGACGTTGCTACCTTGGAAAAAACAGGTTGGTTGGACAGGAATATGAATTGTTCTGTGCAACAGCAGAGGGTTTTGTGGTACAATCTTCTAAAAGGCATAGCAACTGTGGAAATATCTTTATTTTTTTTATTAGGTTTGGAAACTTGGCTCAAATTATTAAGGTGAGAACATGGGTAACTTCTCTTCTATCATCTGGGGCATATAATATTAGACTATAAAACAATGGGTTGGCAACAATGGGCCTTTCTGCCCTACCTATTTCTACTTTTTCCATTTTCTATTATCCCTTTTATTTTCTAATTGATCTGCTTAGTGGTATTTCTGATAATGCCTTGATGCGTCGGTTGGCAAACTAACGGTTTCACATCTATGGTCACACTTCTACCTTATTCCATACTTACCTACTTTGTGGATTGTGGGTGTCGGGCTGGCGAGTTCAATATTTCTCCCCTGGCTTATGGGGGTCCGCGATATATAGATTGGTTGTGGTGCCCTACCCTCATGCCCTGTTTAGTGTTACACATTTTTCCAGTCAAAAAACTCAGATGCGTACAATTTTACAC
The DNA here is from genome assembly GCA_032191745.1 of Picea mariana. NCBI lineage: Eukaryota > Viridiplantae > Streptophyta > Pinopsida > Pinales > Pinaceae > Picea > Picea mariana. Next base: position 20,717 of record JASDQU011313015.1, read on the forward strand.
TTATTTAGTCCTTTTGATGGATAGTATACAATGCATATGCTTTTTTAGTCCTGATGTTCATCTGCACATGCTTGCATCAAAAAAAGTTGGACTAGTGACATGGCCATGAGCAGTCAGTCATCCCAGACATCAGTAGACCAACAAGGCCAAAGGTAAAGATGCATACGCTACACTCTTACTATGTTTACCAAACAAATATCCTCAACTATTTATTCATCTATGACATGGTGAATATGTTGATGTCATATGGAATACATGGTTTGCAATTCGCAAGAAATGTCAACAAGTACAAGCGAGACGTCGAACATAGTGCATGTTTCGCAGACTAATAGGTGTGGTTGCAAAACTATGGCTCCATAGTTCATCGAATCTATGCATGTACTTGTAAATTTATGCCAGTGAAATAAGAATACAAAAAAAATAAATTGCACACTACCATTCACTTTAGTTTTCCTATTCAAAAATTTTCACCAGGTCTAGAATTGTAACACCTAAAGTACTATCAATAGAGGGCTTGAACAACCGTCGAACTGGACAAGTGTTCGTTGGGGACATAATGGTCATCTATAGAACCTACTTGGACAAGGAAAACAAGACTAGATTCATTATGTGTGCTGACATGACAGACAAGCAGGCCATGATGAAAGTGACATTGACTATTCCTACACAACTTGTCCAGAAACATGCAGAAAAGATATTGTCAGCTAATGGGATATCCATTACAAATTTTAATATATTTTCAAAAACAGTATTTGACCGTGGTGATTGTGATCGTATTATTTCGCTCAACGAAACAAGTGTTGTGGAAAAAATTCTCGTTGTTTGTTCAGAATATCGTTTCGTCCCGGACGCAACTATCAGCCAACTTGCACAGAGCAATGATATTTACCCAATCAGAACCATTGGCGCAGCTGTCACACTGGCGAGAAAACTTGGATCGCATCACATTCTCCATATAAAGGATGGAGAGTCGGGCAATGACAAGGCAATGGTACTGCTTTCCATATCCAGTTTTGTCCTTTACTTTTTCATGTGCATGTATCTTGGGTAAGTTACAAAAATATTGCATTGTTTGATGTCGCAACTCCAATTGTTCGATATCTATTCAAATTTGTTGTCGTCAATGGAGCAACAATTGCATAAAGGGAAGATTCCACTTATGCTTTTCAAAAATATAACAAAGAAATGGGATGTTAGAGAAAGGATCTTTCAGACAACCCAGGCAACGTTTGAAAAGAGTTGCGAGTAGATA
>JASDQU011313017.1:38748-48849 GCA_032191745.1 Picea mariana
ATAAGTTAATTTGATGAGACTGAAAAAGTGATAACCTACCGCTCATCGAATGTTTTCTTCAAATAATTTTACGAGCGTGAAAAGAACAAGGTCACTCGACAATCTTTTCGTTTTTATGGAGTGTGAAATATCTTAAAGGATACTCCATGGGTTTCGTTTTTCATGTTATCATTACGAGTACGAAAAGACAACAAAAGTATACTCGGTTACATTCTCATTGATTTACGAGCATGAGAAAAAAAAAAACCTAAGCTCGGAGTTTTTCCTGAAAAACTCTAAAAGGATTTGTACATATGACAAATGTGTAAAAGCAAACCCAAAAAATGTATCCATGTTCAATATTCCACTCCTAGATTTCTCACCTGTGAAAAATCAAACACTTGTGACACCAATATAAGTCTAGGGTTTGGGCGAAATACATAAAATAATATATAAAAATTGAAATGTAAAAGTAAAAAGTTAATAAAATGGGGTAAAAACTTCTTTTACCATTTCATTGTTACTCCACCCAAACTTTATTCCAAAAACCCTATTTTAACCTCAAACTTCCACCGTGGATTACAAGAGGAACGATTGATCATTTGGTGAATGGTCTCCCCAGGACATGTAATTTTCACCTCCCTCAACTTTTCATGGATTCATTTTTACTTTTCATTGGTTAGAAATGTCCTTTTAGGTTGCATTTTCAAGGGTACTTGCACCCGAAGGTTGTCGCAGGCACCCTGTATCGTGCCCTGCAATGACCTAGGGTCATTGCAGGTGAGATTTAAGCTACAGTTCGACGACTCTGCACTGTATGAGATAGATAGCCTGCGACGTGCGCAAATTAAAAATGTTTTTAAGATGTTTTTTCCAATAAAAAGTGTCCAGGAGAAAGATGAATATGCTAATGCCTCTTTTATGTTCCATTTCAGGTTTTCTATAGTAAGGATGTTGGAATAGTGGGAGAGAGAACATAAGGATGAAGATTACTTTGTTGGGAATGACCCGGGAATGGTAAATTCCCTCTGGTAGTGTGGACTACTAAAATTATTCAAGGTCCATGGCATGAGGGCTCAGTTGAGGTTGCTCGAATACTTAGTCCATATGTGGGATGTAGACCAACAGATATTCTATGTGGGGGCTCACATCCTTGAGATAGATATCGAGGATATCTACTTTTTGATTGGGTTGTCTCGCCGAGGGGCTCGAGTTACACTAATAGGTAGCAGAGGAGGTGGCGAGCCTATGAGCCATTATGTCAGTGCATATTGTGTGCCAGGTGTTGAGAGACATAGCGGCAAGGTCGTTATACACGACATATGTGACTTACCTCTACGGACTGTCTTATGCACCATCGCATGTATGGTGGGGAGCGCAGCTCCCCATATGACCCTTCAAAGAGATTTTGAGTATGCACTGGAATGCATGGAGCCCCGAGTTTTCAACTAGAGTGATAGAGTTCTCAGAAGCATGAAGAAACAGTTGACCAAGTGAATGAGGGGTGACTTGAAACAATTAGGATATGGATCGATTTTGGTGTCCTTCTTCTTGGAGAGGGTTCCACACTTGCACCTATGGGTAGAGTAGGGCATATCGGCCCCACAAGATCCAAGAATGAAGAGGTGGTGTGACCTCATGGCACGGCATGTGACTGGTCCTATCGTTAGGTATAATGATGTTTTCTTTGATTAGTTGAGGCCCCAGATGCTTATGGTAGATGACTACGCATATGTTAGCTTAGACTTCAAAGGTGATCCAGACTTGGTTCTTCCTAAAGGTTCTTAATGGGGGAACATAGGTAAGAAGTACATTTTTTTTTATAATGTTTTTGTAATTTTTTAAATATGAAATGTTTTTATGTCTTTTATCCGATGACTAATCAAAAACTCTTTAATGATGCATATGTGGGACCTCATCAACCTCCAGGTTCAGCTCCCATCCATAGGTGAGGGGAGAGAGTCGAGGTAGTAGGATTAGCCATTGTTGACTATGAGGTTATAGAGAAAAACTTGGAGGGGCTGACAATGGGCATCCGATATGCCTCCAATGATGAGATCCTGAGACGTTATCAGCGCCATATAGTAGGTGTATCTGCATCTATCGATTGACTACTCTGTAGGGTAGCACAGGCAGTCACGTCTTATCACGAGCAACATCCTTGATGCTATATTTGTATATGAAGCCATGTGCTTCACATTTTTGACATTTTGGTCTTCAGACAAAAACAATTTTTGTAAAAACTTTTATCGTTATATATATATGAGGCTTCTACTGGCTTACTTGTTGTATATACAAAGTGTGATTGGATTTTATAAATTTCTCAAATGTTTGTCTAACACATAATTAGCTAATGCATCTGTTAATGTATTTAGACATCTAGGAATGTGTTTATATTCAATGTAATCAAAATTACATTCCAAGGGGAGAATTCATAAATATACCCTTAATAGCGTAGGACTTCGAATGGAGTAGACATTACACAATTGTAGGACTATTAACTGTGAATCGAGTCATACAATAAGACAGTGGATTCCAAGTGAAACAACGTCGATCAATAATTTGATGATTTCACTGTATTCCGCGATATTATTGGTTGCATGACCAAGGAAAAAAACATGTAGGCTAACAAACTCATTTGTAGGTGCATAGATTTCCCAAGTAGCGGATGCTAAGTTATGAGTACTGTGACTAGTGCAATTAGCGAAACCAAGGAAGGGTAGCGAAGACACTGACATATAGAAACCAATCACAATGAAAGGTAAGAAGTTGAGGGTTGAAACCAAACAACAAAAAAGCACACAAGAGTATGATACACTAAAATTACAAGCACTCATGCAAAAATAACTTAAGCATAGTACTTCTTTAAGTAAATCCCATTTCGGGGTTCACTCAAAGGGATTCCATCATAATCAACTAGCTCATAATCTCCCTTATCCGACACATGTTTGAAAATGTAAGGACATCTCCACATGGCTTTGAATTTACCGGCCCGTAGCAAATCACGATCTTGTTCGTAAAGGAGAACAAGATCACCCTAAAAAAAAACATGTGGCTTGACATGTTTGTCGTATTGGGCTTTAATATGTTTCTTCTGGGTTTCAATAACTAGGGCGACATAGCGACGGGTTTCATCTAATTGCATTAAATACAAAAGACACTCTTCTTCGGCAGAGGTATTGGGGAGAAGTTCAACAGCTAGTTTCAAAGACGGTATTTCACATTCAACCGGCAAGACAGCCTAGATACTATAAACTAGCTGGAAAGGTGTAAATCTCATGACAAACTTGACAGATGATATGCCCATAATGTTGAGAACATCATCGTGTGCCAGCTTTTCTTATGAATTCCTATCATCTGTCGAAGCATAGTAATGAGAAATTTGTTGATTTCTTCAACCTGGCCATTGGATTGTGGGTAATAGGGGGTTGAGTTTTCATGGTGAAGACCCAAGTTTTCTGTAAGTTCAGACATCATAAAATTCTAAAAATGGCTACTGTGATCAGTAACGATAGCTTGAGGAACACCAAACCGAGTAATGATGTGATTGAATATGAACAATGCTGCAGTTTTCTTGGTGTTATCAAATGTAGGCATCGCCTCAGCCCATTTAGTGAAGTAATCCATGGCTACAATGATGTATCCATGCCCCCGGGACAAGTGAGGGTTACATGTCATGAAGTCAATGCCCCATTTGGTGAATGGACCTACAGAAACTACAGGATGTAAGGGAGCAGGATGAGATCTTATCTTGTTATTATAAGTTTGGCAAGCATGGCATTTCTGAACAACAGTGATGCAATATTTAAACAAAGAAGGCCAGAAATAACACGCTCATAAGATATTTTGGGCAGTGGCATACCCAGACATATGACCGCCATATGCTCCATAGTGACAGTCGTTCAAATATTTCTCAGCTTCATCGTAAGTGAGACATCGTCCGAAAATGGAATCAACATCACGGCAGTAAAGACTATCACCTAGAATGATGTATTGACGGGATTGATACCATATGAGACAACGATCCGTACTAGATAGATCGGGCCCAAAATTTTGAGTCTGGAGATAGATGATGATATATCCGTACCATAGTTCATCCAATCAAAAAAAGGGATTCGTCAGGCAAGGAATCCTCTGCCACATTTTATGTCTCAGTGGAGGGAAGGTCACATATTAGTTCAACAAAAACCAAAGATTTCTTAGACTTAGTGTGTTCAAACTCTAAGTCAAACTCTTAGAAAATCACTATCCATTTGGAGTACTTGCCCCCTAGAAATTTTCATGTAAGGATGTGTTGCATAGGGTTTCAATCAGAAATAACAGTGGTCCTGTGTAATAGGATATAATGATGAAAACGTTGGACATCTTGAACAACTGCCAAGGCTAGTTTCTCCACGTGGAGGTATTTGGTATCGGTGGTTGTGAGACTCCGACTCAAATAGTACATCACATGTTCGTCATGCGAATCACCATCTTGGAATAATACCATGGCAATGGTAGAGTCTTAAGCAACTAAATAGAAGAAGTAGTCCCGGCTATAGTCAGGGGGAAACAATAATGGTTTACGGGTTAAGGAAAGTATCAAAGATTCAAAATATTTTTCTGCAGTATCATCCCATATGAACTCGTAACCTTTCTTGAGTAGTCGGTTGAATCCTTTCGTCGGTTTAGTGTAATTGGGGATGAAACGACGCAAAAAGTTTTCCTTCCTTTGCAAACTTTGGAGCTGGCGTAAAGTGGAAGGAGGAGGTAGATTAAGGATAGCCTCAGCATTTAAAGGGTCTACTCGAATCTCATGTATCGACACAATAAAACCAAGAAAAGGGTCGGACTCCACATAAAAAATGCATTTATGTGGGTTTAAGCGGATACGATAATAACGACTATGTACAAAAATGGCCCTCAAATGTGTCGGGTGATCTTGACGACACAAGGAATGTGTCGATAGATCATCAAGATAGGGTTTCACAATGTGCTTAATATAATGCAAAGCATAATACATAGCACGTTGAAAAGTCGTGCCAACATTCTTGAGACCAAAGGGTAATTTCTGGTAAGAAAAGGTTCCCCAAGGGAAAATGAAAGTGGTCTTGTGTTGGTCCGCGGGTAGAATATTGATATGATTATAGCCAGAGAAACCATCCATTAAAGAGAAGATTTCACTGTCGGCACAGTCATCAACGATCTGGTCAACGAAAGGGGTTGGGTAATTGTCTTTAGGACAAGCCTTATTTATGTCAGTATAATCTACACAAACGCAGATCATACCTTGTTTCTTATTCACCGTAACTAGATTGGATACCCAATCATTCAAAGCCACAAGATAAATAAAGTCAGCTTTACGAAGTTTTTCAACTTCAAGCTTGATAGCAGTAGCTTTGCATTGGTGCACTGGGAAAAGTCTTTGTCGAATGGGTTTAGCGTCTAGGTATGTCTTAATCTCATGGACAACGATATCAGGATTGATACCTGACATCTCTTCATAACTCCAAGCGAACATATTGCGAAACTCTTAGAAAAGGGATTTATACTCGTGGACCTCTTCAGTAGAACAAGGGACTCTGATATGAACGTTTTACATGACTCCGGGTTTAATGGATATGTCGGGAGCGATGGTAGGTGAAATGTTTCTCAAGTTCCCTTCGTACAAAACATCATGTGATGACTCAGGAACTGAAGAAATAACAACAACGGTCGACGGAGTCAAACTCTGTTGGTAACTCTTGATGGTGTCACATTCTAGAAAGAGGATGGAGCGATGATGCCCATCATCCCAGGGAGTGTCTTCCATAGACATGACTGACATGATCATCTCATCCATAGGAAAAATCACGTGAAATGGATCGGCAGATGCATCACAGAGAGAAGGAGAGGAAGGGGTTGTCCATTGAATAGCTTGGTAAGAAGATTCGACTAGACTTAAAGGAATCTAGTTTCCATAACGGAGGTGATCACCATGGTTAGGTACTACCCATGGGTCATATGATGCAGGGGTTTCACGAACAGTGTTGGATATCATGTTAATATAGGCAACAAAAGGGGGAGAAATATCAGGTGGTGGGATTGGAAATGTACCCATCAAAGTAGAATCTTTCAAAAGACCCACTCCAACATTCTCGTAACCAGGGGGTGTCTTTGAAATGAAGGGAACATTGCTAGTACGGGAATCAGAATTAAAGAAGGCCAGTTGGTCAACAGTAACGACCTTTCCTTGGTGCGAGAAACGTAACACATGGAAAAGGGTAGACACAATTGAACGCATGGAATCAATTCAACTACGGCCAAGTAAAAGGTTATAATCAAGAGGTGCATCGAATACCTCAACCTCAACATTGACCGATTTACCTTCCAACGTAATAGACAACGAGGGAAGAACACCGTAGGGTTTAAATCTTGTACCATTGAAGGCCTTAAGTGTATTGTGTGATTCGGTGAGGGTAGGAGAGCCAATGGATTTCCAACAAGTTACGTACATGACGCAAGTCAAGGCTCCTTCGTCAATAACAGTTCTACAGATATTCTTGTTTTCAACAACAACTTGGATCTGAAATGCTAACTGAGGATGGAGCCTTGGAACGTGATCTTCCAAGTCAAGGATTATGAGATTGGTATATGTGGGGTCAATTCCACCTGTTAGCGTCAGAAGTCACTCTTGGATTGCTTGTTGGAGCAAAGCCCAATGCCCATCAGTTTTATGTCACGATAGTTTTTAATGGATGATAAAATGGGTAGAGACTCGGGGAGATATCACTCAAACTCAGGGACTGGGTTTGGTATGTAGAAAGCAAGGGAGGTCTTGTTCCAACTTCCGTCAGTAATTTGATTAAAGGGTGGTAGATGGAAGACTTGTGAGAAGGGTGAGCAAGACTGCCTCGGGTAACAGGCCTTCGAAAGCTTGAAGAAGAAAAACTCAGAAGCCAAGATCCTCTTGGTCCAGAGTTTCAAGGAGCTGAAGGGTGACTCGACTGGATCCTCCAATTCCAAGCCATTCCAGCGCTGAGAAAACACAAGAGCTGATTATAAATGCTGCGACTATTGCAGTCCAACCTACATCATCCTAAAACAGCGCAACTCGACTGGATCCTCCAATTCTGAGTTGTTCTAACACAATAAACAAAGAGATGGAAAAGAGGCTGACATCCATAAAGTAAGAAGTCTCAAATTCCTTATACATTAACCAGAGCGACCAGCACTGCATCAAAACTTTACAATCGGGAGCCTTGCTCAACCATCGATGGATTACAAAATACAAAGACTGAGTCTATATATTCAGGAAAAATCACCTCACAGAGGTGTGCCCAGTCACCCAAGGCTTGGTGTCACTTCAGTCAAACTCGTACTGATATCTTTCTTCAAGCACCATGTTAACTACGCATGGCTCCTGCAAGAAGGGTAGTTGATCCATTAAGTGTTGAGCTAACGTGTGCAGACTTTTCTGTCTAGTCGAGGACTTCGGCATGGCTTCTTTGGAAAAATCGGTACACAGGACCTCTTCGAGCAGGCCGCTTGCCAGACCCTCCATACCTCACACTTAATGAATGACAGGAGGCTTCAACCACCTGTTCTCATCTTCATTTACACCAAGTGAAGACCAGGATCGAGGTCGGGTCCGATGGCAACTGGAAGTCATGACGGGCCCCCTCTGTGAATGAAATCTGATGCCTTGGCCCTCTTCGCCCATCTCCTTTCTTTCCCAAGTGACCACGGGTTGTGACCCCACATTTATATTCGAAGGCGCTTTCGTCATTCACGAATAGGAAGGGGCTGATCCCTGCTTTTTGAAATTGCGATGAGAGAAATGTCGAGATGGCTCAATCTGGCGCCACGCGTCCCTGTGATCTGATGGTTCTGAATGCTCCCAACGATGTTGTGGGCCTGGGTCTCATATGTTCTCATCCCTTCACACATTAGGGATATGAGGCAGCTACTTCTTATGCGTTGAAATCGCGATAGGTGAAAAAGCGGGGAGCCTAATCGCACACCAGGTGTCCCCTTTAGATGGATGGTTGAGACCGTCCCTCGATATTGTGGGCCCGTATTTGGGCGCTTTCGGTGCTTCGGGGTTTGGGGTTTCAAAATGTTCAATGACGTAAAACCTTCACCCTTTGAACTCATGACTGTCAAAAAGCTGACGCGACTGGATCTCACGCCACTCGTCCTTTGGATGCATGGTTGTTATTCTTCCTTGCATGCAATATGGGCGCGCTCTATTTGCGCTAACCTCGGTGCAACTCTGCTATCCATGATTTCTCGTCGGCCGCTGATCTACCCCTATGGACGAATCTGGACCGTCGTCAATATAATTTCGCTCACTTACTCGCTTGGAAGCTTGAAACGAGATTTTCTTGTGCCGTGCTCAGGCACTTCTCCTGCGACTTGCAGACTTGAATACTCTTGTGCCCCGGACAAGAAATGTTACTAACATTAGGCTCCATGGGGGATAGATTCGTCCCTGTGATGCTCTAAGGACTCATTCTGCAGATTCAGTGCCTTGCTATTGGGCTATGGAGTCAAGATCAAAACATCCTGCTGCTGAAAATACAGGCCGAAAAATAAAAGCAACAAAATAAAGATACATGCTCAAAGGAGCTTATTTATATACAATCCTAAACTAATAAAACACTTTACATGGGGCTAGGTGAAAGAATATTTCCACCATAGCCAATCAAGTAACTTCTTGAAGGGAAGCTCTTTCCTTCTGTCAATGATCACAAACAGCTAATGTAACCGTGACAGCAAAATGGTTACACTCTTCAACTTCCCCTTACAAGATGAAGTTGAGATGGGATATGGCAGCTCCAAAGAATAATAGAAATGCCACTCCATGTATTTGCTGAAAGGGTCATTGAATGAGTGGCCAATTCCAGGAAATTGGCGCCAGACAGCTTCTTTTGCTACACGGTTGTTCACATGCGGCCGAATATCTCTGATAAGCACAAGCAGGTGAATAGCTAAAGTGGGCTCACTGATCTCAGGTGGTGGCTGCTCACTGACTGGCTCTGAACAAAGGGCAGACTGCTCCTTTGGTTCTTTTTCCTCTTCTTGGCTCTCCCTCGGGTGAGATTCGTATTCATCATAAACATGCCCCCCGCGTAAATTCTAATCTTCCTTGCTTTGATATAAGATAGCAATCTCATTAGGGGAAGATGTTAATGTGTTTACAAAATCTTCAATAATCTTCGCAAAAGATTCATCTAGAACATCTGCCTTGGAGACTGGAAAATCCTCCCCATTGTCCTCAGATTTCAACTTTTCTAATTGAGCAGAGAGATATTTCACCTACTCCATCAGCTCACTCAGGGTATCTTCTTCCTCCCTGGTATCTTCATCGCTTCCATAACCCTCCTCTGCTGTAGACGAATGGGGAGGAGAAAGGAATGATTTTTTATCCAGGTCGTCAGGATCATCCTCACAGCCTATGTCATAAATAGATTTATTTTGTACGAAGTTGTGGTATCCCTCACCACAGTTATGAAAAATTAACTCGATGGGATAAAACTTCTGACAATAGGCGATGAAAGCTGCATGAAACTATGAGAGTGAAGAAATGCTAGAAGGGGGTAAAGAATGATACCATTTACATGCATCCCCTGCTAACGAGAACATGAACATTTTCAATAATACATCATCATGATGTATCTCCCACTGATGCATGAGTTCATGAAACTCACTGAGGTGCTGAGAAGGGTTGTCCTCTTCATATTTTCCAAATATGGGCAAATAATCGCCCCATTCATTCAGAGAAGGGACAACATTAGGAAAGCCAGGAATAGCAGAAAAATTAAAAGGAGAAAACCTGCGAGCAAGGATTTTCTCCATATCGAACCAGTGGAGTCACCAATCTATCCTTGAATCATGGAGTCACCAGGTGAAAGATTCATAGCTTTGAATGTGCCTGGTCCTTGTTCACCATCAAAGGCCAGATCTCAACATCGTCGCTACCCCAGAAAACTTCTCAGGCTGAGAAAGCAGCTGCTGAAACCTTCTCAAGAAAGCTCCTCTGGGTCAGCTTTCAGGTGTGCTAAAAGTAGCCACAGTTGAAACAGTGAAGTGGAAACAATGGAGTCACCATAGTGGATTCACCAGGTGCACAGTAGAAATCTTTAAGGGCTCTGATGTATG